>JALBZZ010000455.1:0-24816 GCA_038051095.1 Globisporangium irregulare
TTCTGCCGCAAGTTCTCCAAGAACTGGTCCTGTGGCTTCCTGTAAGCGAGCAAGCTACGAATAATGAATTTGAGCACCGCTTCCTTTATTGAAATAGTATACCGTTCGCCCTGAGTGTTGTGCAAATGGAGAGAGCTTGTGCTATTGTTATTATTGTTGTTGTTGTGTGGCTGACCAGCTCAGATGGACAATGGGTAATTCACACTGTGCTTGAGAAGCCACAGACAACAGCGTGGCATGGCAAGGATAAAAGCACCCCATGAGGGACTGTTTCACCAGCGCATGGTGAGCACGTGAGCCTGGACTGTCAGTGGTGGTGTCCATCCAATCTATCAGTGGCGTGTGATAAAACTCCTGTCCGCAAGCGAACTAACTCGGATACCCAAGGCCACTCGCTCACTTCCTCCAGGCACCACCAGCTCGCTTCAACGTGCTTGACCTTTGCCTCCCCAGCATTTCTTTGACCTTTGTGATTTGTCAAAAAGTTTTTAGTTTTCATCCAATCAAAATAAATTAATCTGCACTTTCAACCAATAGAAACTCATCCACACTGCCTCCAAAGAAAAACCATATGAAGCCGCTTTTCACAAACAAAGCGAAAAAGATTTTCGCAAAGAATGCAAGTCCCAGAAAGAAGAAGCGGACGCAACAAGCGCGTCAATCGATTCGAGAGAGCGAGCAATTGATTGATTGATGGGCGGCGATCGATGGACCTGCACGAGAGAAAAAGAACGCGACGAGCACGAGCCAAAGGCCACACAGCAGCACACCGCAGTCCGCCCAGTCAGGTGCCATCACCCACAGAGGCGTTAACGAAGAGAGGCATGGCGCTCGAGCCCCTGCACGCGGACGGCAGCAGCGTCGGCAGCACTGGCAGCACGCTGCTCCTGGCGCTCTCGCGTGACCCCATGACGTCCGTGTCTCCGTCTTCATCTACCGATGTCTCGGCGTCTTCTAGCTGTCTGCTGGACCTCGTGGAGGTGATCTCGGTCGGCAGCTCGGACGAAGAGGACGGGTCGATGGTCGTGCCGCTCCAGCTCGTCCACGTGAAGCGAGAGAGTGGCAGCAGTCGCGGCGCTGGTGGAGGGTTTGTCAAGTACGAGCTGTGCGCCATGGAGTCGAAGAAAAATGATGTTGTGGACTTGTGCTCTGATGGTGACGAAGGCGATGATCACACTGTTGGCGGTGACCAAGTGAGGATTGCCTGCGGATACGTGTACGAGCGTGTGCGCCACCGTGTTGGGGGTATTGGCAAGCAGCTCAACATAGCCAACGGCAACAGCACGACCATCCGCTTCAAGCGACGCAAGACGCTTCACGAAGCAGTAAACGACAGGTCTGCACCTGACAGTCGAGACACTCCAGCGTCGTGGTCGTCGTCCGAGAGCGGCTCGGAGTTTGCGTTTTCCGACAACGGTGACGACGATTCCTCCGCTACGGATGGCGACGACGACGAAGAAGATGATAAAAGCGAGGTCGGAGAGCTCCTGGGTACTGGTGGTCATCGTAGTGGTCTACAGCAGCGTCCACTGCTTCGCCACCCTTCATCTTCTTCGTCGTCGTTGTGCAGCCTCTCGCGTGAGCAGGTGGACGCGATCATCCTCCGCGACGTGCAGCGCCTGGAAGAAAAAAAGCCCTGGCGCTTTGCCTACCGGTGCCTCGAGGTCCCGTTCCGCGCCAACCGCACAGTCGACGCGTTCGACCTGCTCTTTGAGCGCTGGGATGCGTTCTGGTCGGTCTACGGTCGCGCGGTCTGGGAGCGGTACTTTTGGGCTCCGCTCAAGCCCGGGACGCTCGAGCACTACCGCCGCAAGCACCGCCAAACGCGCGCGATGCGCACTTATCGCGAGCTCGCCCGGGATCTCTGCAAGAAGCTTGGCTCAGGCTTCCTGCGTAAGCTCACGCGCAGCGCGCACAACGGCTGGTGGTACCGCAGTGATCCGCTCGTGCTCCGCGACCTGTTCTACCTGGACAGGCGCAAATACAGCATGTACATGACGCTGCACCGCGAGCGGTTCCCGCGCGGGTCGCGCTTTGAGTGCTCGCTCAATCCCGCGTGGTGCCTTGGTGCAGAACTCACTGGTGGTGGCTGTGGAGGCATTGAAGCTGCCTGTCTCGTCTGGCAGGACGTGATGAAGAGTGATGATGATGATGATGATGAAGATGAAGATGAAGATGAGTACAATTCAGAGTGCGGCTGACCTCCAGCGAGTGATGGCAGCGTGTATGTAGAGTGCCGTTGCAGTACCTCAGCGAAGTGAAGTTCTGTAATACTCGAAGTAGTAGACTTTGGCTGTAAGTTTTGATTTTGTTAAGTTTGAGGTCATGGTTTGTTGGCTAACTGGAGAATGGAGACTCGCTGCGGCGACGTGAGCGACGCGCGCTGCTTGAGCGCGAGCGCGAACTCCTTGAACGACAGGTCGTGACCCACGATCTGCTGCATCCAGTCGTGCAGCATCTTCTCCTCGCGCTTGGAGATCTGATGGCATTTTGGATTAATTATCATACGCTATACTGAGGTATGCCACCAAACTCCCCAACTCGAACGCACCTGGAAGTCGATCCGGTGGAAACCCGAGAGCATCTCGTTGGCCGTGATCGTCTGGTTGCTGTTGTGGTCGAGCACGAGGAAGACGTCGCGCGCGCGGTAGCCGTTGTCCTTGATGTACTGGTCCAGGCGCTTGAAGAAAGGTGGCGGGTATCCGTCCTGCTGCGGCGAGGTGCTACTCGGGAACGGGAACCCTGAGAAGTCAAACAGACCAGGCTGCATTACCAAGGAACAAACATCAGAGTACCAAGCATTAGCAGGTTTCCCTGTCTTACAAGAGCCATATAGAGGGGAGGGGATAGTGCGTACTATGCGGCGCTGCAGAGATACTGTGGGCAGCACTTGCGCCTCGGTTGGTGGTTTATAGGATGACGAAGACGAATGGGAAGAAGTAGAGGCATGGGAGGAGGAGGCTACTGACGCGCTTGCACTGGAAGTGGTCACCTTCTCTGTCTGAAGCCCGTCTTCGAGGTGCCTCTGCATACAACAAGCAGTGGAAACAAAGTGAGATGTGCACACAGACAGACCGAGTCAGCAACCCCAACACGAGCAAGCGTAAGCACGCACAAGGCACACGCGAGATGGTATAGAAGCGTACGTATCTCGAATCAGCAGCAGCGGTGGTGCTTGCGTGGGGATCTAGAGAGAGGCAGCGGCAGTAGCACCTGCGACTGGAAGTGGCGCACTGGCCCATGAGGATAGAGGCACTGGATGCTGACGGACTGGTGTTGAAGCGAGTGCAGCTTCTGGAGCCATTCCGTTCGCGTCTACTCGCGTTGGACGAGGAGGGGCTTGTAAAAGACAAATCGCTGTTCGGCTCACAGAATAGTCTTTTTACAGAATGCAGTCTTACTGACCCAGAACCGAATGTATTGCTAGAACCGTTTTATTCGGCTAAAACCTGTAAAATGTGGGTCAAACTGGAAAATTCGGACTAAGACCGGATTTATCCTAAACCCGATGTTAGGTGGACTGATTGGTTTTTGTGTGTCCGCTGGAATCGCGGGCGACACTCCCGAATTTACATCGGCCATACAAAAAACAAGATGTCGTTGTAATCTACACAAACACTGCGCCGAATGCATTCGCGAAAATATCCAGCTGTCGAAATATCTTGAACAAATCATGGCTCTTCTTAAACAGCGCGTCCGAGCCAAACGTGCGCTTCTTGGGCTGCCACGTTCCACTTGATAAAGGCAGATGCGGCCCTTTCGTCCTTTCGTGGTGGACACTTTTTGCAAAGCTCTTCCTTTGCTCATGAACTGAAGGACTGACTTTGCAAAGGTTCAACTAACGCTTTTGACGCCGCGGTCACACGAGGCAGGCTGGTCGTCTACAAGTGCTCCGCTTGGCTAACTATCCTTTCCGCCGTCTCTCGCTGCTTTCGAGACTGTTTTGTTTTCACGATACGATGAAACGGGGCTCGACACCAGCGTCAAGAATCCTTCGTGCCTGTGAAACCACACTCATTCCGATGACCAGAAACTCTCCGTTCTAAAAGGGTCTTGAGAAATCACGCTTGGCCAATATACTATACATCGCCATTTGAGCGCCTTCACATGAGCTACGCAAAGTGCAACAAGAGCTGGATCCAGAAAGAAGCTCTTCGCCAACTGAAAAAAATGGTTATTACTTAATGATGAAAAAGAAAACAGTCGCTATAGCTCTGGTAATTAGAAGAGACAACGAGGACGACGCCACTGCCGTGCTGCACCCAGCTTTGCTTTCAGCTCATGCTGCAGCAGTTCGACGCGCCACGTCTCTCTCAAAATCACAAACTCACGACAGAACCCATGACGGCCGACGCATCTAAGCGTGCGTGACACCAGGGGTTGTGATACCGTGGAACGCTTCGGCCTTGGAGCTGTTGAGCGCGGTGAGCACCTCCTCGTCGCCGTAGATCTCCACGTTCTTGCCCTTTGGCTCGTACCCGAAGAAGAGCACGACCAGCGAGATGAACACCAGCACGCCACCGAACACCCACATGATCGCCTCGAGCGACATGCCCCATGAGCCAAACATCTCGGCACACAAGTATGGGCCACTGAACGCACCAATGCGGCTGAAGCCCGACGGATACGCCGCACCCATGCCGCGGATCGCCGTTGGGTAGTTCTCCGGCGTGTACGCGTACACACAGCCCCAGGCACCGAGCATGAAGAACGACAGGAACGAGCCACTGATGATCACTTCCGTCTTGTGTGGAGGCACGTAACCAAGCGCCATCGCTGAGGCGAACGCACCAAGCAAGAACAGCACCAGCGTCTGGCGACGACCCCACACTTCCACCAACGCCGACGCGACCAGGTAGCCTGGCAGCTGGAAGAACGTGATGAGCAGGATCGAGCGCCACGTGCCGTTCAGGTCATAGCCCTTGCCGCCGTCCGCGACCAAGACTGGCAGGTAGATGAAGATCGCGTAGTACGACATCGAGATACCGAACCAGAGCGTCCACAGCACGATCGTGCGCACGAGGAATGGCTGGTGGAAGAGCAACGCGATGCGCTTGATGTGTGAGTCTGGGAGCTGTGGCGCAGTCGCGCGGTACGCGTCCACGTTGTTGTCCAAGTCCGCCTTCTCGTCGAATGGCTCCAGGCCGTGCTTGCGCTCAATGTTCTCAACGATCGCGACAGCCTCTTCGTAGCGACCCACGCTCGCGAGCCACTTTGGCGACTCTGGGATCGTGAAGCGGATGATCACCGAGTACAACACCGGGATGCAGCACAGGTAGAATGTCTCGCGCCAGCCGATGTGTGGCGCAACACCGAACGCCAACCACACCGCGATCATGCAACCGATGGCCCAGAACGATTCCAAAAGCACGATGATGCGGCCGCGGGTCTTCGCTGGCGACAGCTCCTGCACGAGCGTCGACGCCACTGGGAGCTCACCGCCGAGACCAATACCCGAGATGATGCGGAAGATCGTGAGCGAGTTGATGTCCCAACTGGCACCACAGAGACCGAGACCGATCAGGAACACGACGAGCGTGACCATGAACATCGGGCGGCGACCGTACTTGTCCGAGAGCGAGCCGAAGAGGAACGAGCCGATGAAGGAGCCGACAAAGACCGCACCGCCGAGGAACGAGGCCTGGTGCGGACTCCACGAGATGTCGGCGCTGATGAGCTTGGTGCAGTAAATGAAGACGAACGTCTCCATGGAGTCCATGGCCCAGCCGATGCCCGTGAGCAGGATCAGGCGGATGTAGTACCATGAGAGGCCGAGGAAGATGCCCTTGTCGCGCTCGCCGATCGCGTCAATGCGGCGCGTGATGCGCACCACAGCCTCCACATTGTCCACCGGCATGCGCAGCTCCGCCATGTTGACTTGTTGAGTTTGTTGCTTCGTGTAGCTCTTGGCGGTACGGACGGAAGACGAACGAACGGAAAGCTCGTGCTTGACTGTCACTTGTAGGCAAGTGATCGCGAGACCGAAACTTGGAGAATGAGAGTGTGGGCTGGCGGCGCGGTGGGCGGCAGCGGCCCCAGAGTCTCACTCCCAACAACAAGTCCCTTGCGCTTGAGGGCCGGTGGGCGGGCGGGACACATAGCACGCACGCGGCTGGACTGGCCCATGTCCTCGGCAGCCATCTGTTGTGCGCACGCGACCAAAAGTCCTGTACAGAGAGTGTGCACTCCCAGGTTTTTGATACAGATCAATAGAGAAGCAGACGAGGCTGAGGCTGGTCGTGCAGATGTGAGGGAGCTCGAGGGACAGAGAAAGAGCGGGAACGCCCTCGAAAAGCTCAAAGTTCAGTTGAACCTCCATGTATGCCTGCCCCGAGTCATGCTTAACCTACCCTCTAGTGCGAGTTAAGCATTTCTCTACAAATCACGCTATACATGAGTTAGTACATAGTTTGTGCATATAGATCCAGTGTAAATGTTGTCAGGGTGGTGGGTCTTTGGAATGGTGCCTCATTGGGATCACTTTCTCAAAGCAGAGAGGACTTACAATAGAATATAATTTGGACACAGTCTGCTGTTGCTGACAACCAACACAACCAAAAGCCACTCACCTTTCGTATTCGTAGCGAGGACGACGATGTGTGCTTTTAACTGTGGTGCTTCATATCATCTGTCTTGTTGCCTTTGTTACCTATTTTAAAAAAGCAACAGGTAACACAGCGATCTGCTCAGTCGCAATTTTGAGTATAAGGCGGTTAGGCACAAGTTTGCCGATAGCGCATTGTAATCTAGTATTAGGATTTTGACGTAGGTGCTCAATCGAGCGTATGGTTAAAACCCTCTGTAGATATCACATATCAGCAGCAACGATATCTCTGGCGAATTCTGTTGTGGTCGCCAACACGAAGCACATTCGCTAGCCTAACTACTTGGCTTTCAATAGTTTTGTACACCTTACACATTCATTTTGTGGAGTCATTGCACCTCTTCTTTGCTCGTATTAACTTCATCAACCACGCACACGACCGCAGTGTGTGGATGAGGGATATTTATTGTATGAAGGATGCTGGAGCCGTCCTATGTCGTGTAAGCGTTGAATACGTGCATCACTAGAGCCAAATTTGAAAATGAACAAAGTCAAATAGAGATTTGTATATTTCATTTGGAAACGAGATCATTTACATATATATATGCATATCTTGGTCAAATGGCACCGCATTATGCGTCGATAGGCAAAATGCATAGTTCCACGCGTCGTAACAAAGCACGAAGGCGTTATGCAAACTATCTATGCATGTATGCGCTATTCATGGGTGGAGGTCAATTTACGTAAGTTCAACATTCACACAGTAACCTAACCATTCATAAAAGGTAGAAAGAGAGCGATTCTTGCAGAGAGTAGATGCATTGGTCAAAATGAGAGGAAATACGCTGGCCAATCAGAACGCTGGGTCGAAAAAGATGTCTTCTACCATCGGATTGGTCGCTTTGTGTCATTGGCCATCTGATTGGTCGGCTTCCATCGGTTCTGAAAACCCTGACTGAGGGGAAGGGGTCAACAGGACGAGGATGGGAGAGGGGTCGTGGTTGCTGGCACATCCATCATGTTTTACCCACTCCCTCGTGACTGAAACCGACCTTCTTGCATGCGATTAACACCCTTTTGGACTACTTACAAACACGCATAAGCCTTTATAAATTATGGTATATCGATGATAGTACTTATTTCAGACAAAAATAGCCTCGGAACCTTCTTAAAACGCCTGTTTAGAGTTGCAAACTGTCACACTCATGTAACGAGGCGTCAAAATTTGCTGAACAGTGAAAAGTGAAACATTTGCAATCTTGCTCGTCACAACCCGACAACAACATGGACGACAAACTTGTGAACCCAAAAGCCTGCTTGCAAAAAATCACAAAATCCATAGACTTTTGTGTGCTGGCCGCAACGACTGGTCGTCCGGCTGGCCTCATAAGCAAGCACGTGCCCCGCTTGCTTGTCTGCTTGCTTGTGTCAATTGTGCACCCTCTTTTGAGGTGGGCTCGTTCCCACGAAAAGCACTTGTGATCTTTCAAATCAGCTCGACTGGTTTACAGGAGGAAAAACATTTCAGCGGTGGCTTTCAGTCCTCACCACGCGCTCAAAACAGCTCTATATTTAGATAATGTCCTCTCTGTGTGTGCTTGCTTGCACACGTGGACTTTTTTCTCTTTCAAACTGTAAATCAAAAAAATGATATGCTGAAACATTTCCAAGCCTTGTGGATCATGTAAAAGTGTACCTGGCATGACCACAGTGTTTGTGTGAGAGATCTTTTTTATTCTTTATGAACGCTACGTATTACAAGCAAATTGATCGCACCAGATCTGCTTGTGCAGTGCAAGACCAGCGATGGCGCAAGAGGGCATTGTACTGCTGGCGCGTTCGAGCTGAGGTGTTTTGGCCAGCTTGGTTTGTGCGTGGGGTGAGCAGTACATAGAGTATCCCAGTATCTTGGTGACGACGGTGGTCGTTCACTTGCGAGGCGGCTCCGCTCATTTGCCTATGCAATGCAAGCGTGGCGCCAGCAAACTGGCGTTACTATTGTAATACCGTTTGCAGCAATGCACATGAAACGTCGCGTAAAGTCTGCCGATTTGGTTGGTTTGGTGTATCCACTCGCTCGATCCGGTCTGTGTAGCCATCGCACAAATATGTGGATACTTTGTTGAGTTTATCCATGAAAAAAAGAGGTTTTCCTCAAAACAGTTTTAGTTTGAACTTAACTTGAAATTTGTGGAGATTTCTTTCTAATGCGTTCAGTTGCGCACCACACGCACGGACCTGGCGGTGTGCATTCTTAGATCTTTCTTGCCGCGCACGCTTTTGAGTCTTGCGTTTTGTATGGAGTGCTGCACATGCACTTACTTGCATGAGGCAGACGCCATGGTAGACGTGGATGGTTTTGGAATAAGGGATGCAGGCACTGACAATCTGGGAATGATATTCAGACATGCCACTGTTCGCAAAAGTGCAGGTGCTTCAGGACAACTTTTTTTCCAGAATATGGAAGAAGAAAAAAGACGATGGGCAAATCAGAGAGCCACTTGTTAACATATGCGTATACTAAATCGAACTACACAGAACAACTATCCGGAAAGCGTAAATTGAAGGGATAGCTTATTGACGTCATTGGACGCACCAGAGCTTCTCTTTTGGTGCAACTCGCTTGCCCTGCAACTCACGCATTGTGCTTCCATTTTTCAAGTCTTGACACTTTCTCTACGTGTGTGTCAAGACAACTATGAGCACAAATAAATATGAGCACGTCTCAAGAGGGACTAAAAGCACGTGCGTCAGTCGGCATCTCTCTTTCATTGTGTCCGTTCTGCCAGCTCAAACAAATGGTTGAAAACAGGAACTTCTCCAAACTTGCAACTTGGTTGCTGAATGCGTTATGCATGCACAAAGTATGTCTGTGAGCATCCTAGTTGCTCATTTTTTTGTGTGTAGCAGAATGACCACATTGTCGATTTATATTTTGCTGATAGTTGTGCTGGCCTATCTCTTCAGAGCAGCAAACGATATACCGATAACACCGTAATTTGCTTACAAGCGGAGCTTTCTGCATTCATAAAGAAATCAAATACGTTCCCTTGAACGTAGGAAAGCAAGGCATACAAATACCACATTGCAAAAGAGGCAATGTGGCATTTTCGCACAAGGTACGTAAAGGCATCGAAGGTATCTGTTGGCCGCTACTATCGGTGGCAGCTGTGCGAGTTGGCGTTGGCGGCAGGCAGGAACGTTTCAACTCCCAAGTTACAGGATTTGCCCACCAATCGAGGTGAGAACTCGTTTACAATTGTTGGACATTTCCTACAAGTCATCTGTATGTCAGTATGTTTCTCGTGTATGCTTACATAGTTGTGTGTAGTCCACACTAATTTACTGCAACCCAACCAGCAAGTTGAAGTTGACAGGAATGATGGTGCAAAGTCAGAAGAAACTCAGGAGACATACAACTGCAAACAATGCATCTGCCGCTCAGAAGAGCAAAGAGCAGTAGTGATTGCTGGAGTTCCAGCAAGTTCGGCTGGCTGGCATTGTTCTTTTTCCGAGCGGCGATGGTTGGCTCACTGAGAGAAAGAGGTTTGCAGAAGCGCAAGCATCGAAACGATATGAATGCAATCGAGGACTTGTGCTTGTCATTCATATATCTGTGGGCGTGCTTGGTACACTTGCGCTTTTTCACTTCTTCCAGTCGCTCTTCTGCCGAAGTCCTCCTGCAAAACACCCTGACCAGTTCTTTCAAGCTCTTTCATTGTGTTGTGTAGGATGGGGATGGTAGCAGAGTTTATATGCAGATCGCCAGGATGGCGAACCCGGGTCTGCTTGAATCCCAAAAACGGCGAGATTCGGAGGCTATTTGTGCAATCTATGAAGCCCATTTCTCCTTGACATAGATGGCAGCAGGTTATTGCTGAACACACTCACGTATGCGTGTCTTGGCTCTACTTGCCACCGGCGCCAAAGAGGTCGAAGCTGCCGTCATTTGTCTCGCTTGGTCTCTGTCGCGAGCTAGTACTGCTGGTGCGACTGTTGCTGCCCGCTCCAGCTTCACCAAAAAGACTATACGCTGCGGTTTCCATCGGCTGAACACTCGATGTGAAACGCCGGAAGCGCAACACGACCGGGCGAGGACTCTGACTCACGAGCTGCGCAAACTGCGTCGTGTTCGTCACGGTCATGCCACTCACCGTGAGGATCGAGTCACCCGGCGCGATCATGCCCGCCGCCTGTGCTGGCCCCGGTGCGCCAGACGGCAGTGCGCAGAGCTCGCGCACGATCACCGACCGACCGCTCTGCTTGGCGATGATCCCAAGCGACGCGCTGGAGAACACCACCTCGTACTCGTCCTGAGCTGCCGAGGATGATGATGGCGCTGACCCACCGCCAAACAAATCGTACGCGTCGCTACTCCCGCCACTTGCAGTGATACTGGCAATATTGCTAAGCCGACGTGTTGGAGCTGAGGATGCACTCGCGCTCGCATCGACCGACAAGCGGTGACTCGCGGACGTGGTGTGGCTCGGAGGGTGCGCCTGGATGTCGTCGCCCACGATCACGACGTTCGTCGCCCACCAGCTCTGCGATTCCTGGTGCGTGAACGTCGCCGTGTACCCCAAGTTCGCCTTGAGCCGCGCCGTCTTGCGCGTCACAAACACGTTGCACGCGTTCGACTGCACCGTGAAGTACACGTCGCCCGACGTCAGCAGCGTCGGCGTGTACCCCCACGCAAACACCACGACCGCGCGGTCTGCGCACCACTCGTTGCGGCCAAACGCCTGCTGCTCACCAGAGGGCGCGCTGTTACTGTCGACCACACTCGCGAGCGAGCGCCTGCCCAACGGCAGCACGCGGATCTCAGCGCCGTCGTTTAGCCGCGTGTTGATCACGAGCGAGTGGCGCGAGTTGTTGAGGATCCCGAGCGCCACACAGCCGCGCGCCTCCAGCCCCGTATGGTTCGAGTCCCAGTCGTACACGAGGTGCCGGATCTGCTCGAGGAATTGCGTGCTCGAGCGGCACTGCGCCAGCCTCTTCGAGTGCTTGTCAATGATCTGCGAGTTTGTCTGGAACTGGTACTTGAAGTTACTGGACGACGACGCCAACGACGGATCTGTCTTGCCCAGGATTGTGCTCATGAGCGATGAGACCCCGCCCGTTACCATGCTCGTCACGAGCGACGTCACTTGGATCGAGTCGATGAGTCCGAGCGCCTGGGACTTGACCGACTTGACATAGAAGCTCGAGAGTGACTCAACCAGCGCCTCCTGAGTCGCCATGGCGTGCGAGATCTTGTACGCGTCGAGCGTGAGGCAAGCGTTCTCGATCTTGAACTTGAGGTTCGCGAGCCAAAACCCCTGTGACTTGACGTCTGCGCTGCGCATGTCGCCCTTCTCGCGACTGAAGCTCACCACCACGCGCACTGGCTCGATCTTGCCGCTCTCAATGTAGATTTTCTGGCCCGTGATCGACGCCATGGACGCGTCGTCTTCTTCGGACGCTGCGCTTGTGACAAAGTACTCGAGAATGTTCTCGTCGCTCTCTTTCTCTTGGAGCAACGACGATGCCGCGCGCGACGACGACGAGAGTGAGCGGCTCTGGAAGTGCGAGATCGTCTCCTTTGTGAGTCCATTCAGCCGGTCAACAAAGCGCATCGACGTCGTGATCTTCACGTCCTGGAGCTCTACGCGCAGCTTCTCGACCCACGTGTATTTCGCATGCGGCTTCTCGATGTACGTGATCTCTAAAAAGTACTTCTCTCCGCCGCCGCTACCGCCTCCGCCACGGTACGGGTCGTACGGACCGTTGCGGAACACTGGTCGCAAGACCACCGGGTTGCTCGAGTTCGCCAGCAAGTCCTCGATCTTCACGCCCATGATGTTCATCTTCGCAGATGTGCCCTGCGGCGACACGTTGCTCTCCATGCTGATGCGAGAGATCGTGAGGCGCGCGACATTCTCGTTCGTCGTGTCTGCGAACTGTTCCTGCATCCCTCGCATCGCCTTTTGCTTGTCAGTACTCCTTGAACCACTCGACTCGTCCGTCTGATTCTTGTCCGCTACTGTCACGATAATGCCTGCGATCTGAGTGTGCAAGCTGAAAGTGTCCCAGCCGACATGCGCAGACGCTTGATGCCCTTGCGCATGAAGCGGCGATGCGATTGGAGAAACTGAGTCGTCGTTGCCAACTAGCACTTCGCTGATCACAATCACGAACGTCGACTGCGAAATGCTGCCTCGCTTCACATTCACTTGCAGCGTGAGGTTTGTGTTCTTGCTTTGGACACCGGAGTCGTGCGATACTGTTGGAATCACCAAGTCACTTGACGCAACCTCGTCAGGGGAGAACGTTTTGCTCCAGCCATAGTTGTTCTGCTCCGTGATGACCGACGCATGCAACTTTGAACGTGCACCAGTGACCCAGTACAACGCGTACACGTCGCCCTTTGCAAGAATGTGATGTGCAGCGTTACCCCCATCCCTCGCGCTGCTGTTCATCGAGTCTTCCAAGAGAAGCAATGTGTGCGGCGTGTGATTGAGGATCAAATACCGCGGAATCACGCTCACGAGCGTCGTGATCGAGCCAAAATGGCGAGTCGAGTAGTCCGCAGACACGCCAAACTCATAGAGCATGATCGACCCGTCCTCTGTGCGTCGGTCGGACCGTAACGAGAGACACTCGTCCTGCCAGCTCAGTCTTCGTGGGTCGGCAACAAACCGCGACGACCAATTGCATGAGCCCATGCGCACTCGAACGACTGGTGGCCCGTTACTTGAGTCACTCGCACTGGAAAACGCAGAGATTTGGGCATTCCCGACGAGTGCTCGCGCGCCGATTGGTGGGACGTACGCTTCTGAGTCCATCTCGTTTCCGTAGACCAGCTCTAGTCCCGTTCGGTTGATAAACCACACCTCCGCGTACAAGAACACGTGCATGGACTTCGCAGTCTCCTCGACAACTTGGATCAGCAGCTTAAACGAACGCCCATCCAGCCGCTCGAGCATGACAGAAAACACTTCCCCAGACTTTGTGTTCGGGTGCACGAGCTCCACCCATTTGCTGGGTCTGCACCCTTCGACTGTCAGCTGGAACTGCGGTCGCTGCATACTGTCGCTCCACCAAATGCCTCCTTTTGCACCAACACCGAGCATGTTTGCCTTGCTGGTGGACTTGTTCGTCCGATTCAAAAGCGGACTCTTGATGCAGTACTCGACTTGCACTGGGAGTTTGTTGATGATCACGATCGGCTCGGATAAGCACACAACACGCAGCGACTGCTCGATGGTCATTGACACACAGAAAATCGCGCTGTGTACATCAGCTACCCCATTTGAAGATGCTTCGACTTTTTGCTCGATCGCCGACCGTGTCTGTACTGGAATTGGTGCACTCCACGAAAATGCATCGTCAATGGGGCGTACTCGCAACTCCGTGCCGAGAGAAAGCAACACAGGAATTGCTGATTCTCGGAAAGGGTAGAGAACCCCAATGTCGACTGGCGAGTGCCACGTTGGATCGTTCACGAGCAGCTGAATCGGCATCGACAGATTGTTGACGAGTTTCATTTGCGACGACACAGAGAGCAAGATGCGTCCGTCGACAAGCTTTGCGTAGCAGTTGAGCGTGAATTGCGACAGACTTCCGGAAACATCAATGAGCGGGAACGCGCGCGAGCCTAGCTGTTCGAAGATGATCCCTTGCACTGGCTGGAAGGACGAATCCAGGAGCTCGATGCATAGTCGCATATTGTCTTCACGATCTGACGAAGCGTATTTACGCACAACGCCTGATCCGCGACCGACAGTGTGCACGTAATGCAAGTCTGCGATCTCTCCACTTGGCAGCACTTGCTTCTCCGTTGTTGATTGCCCATTTGTGAGCCAGAAGCGCAACTGCAAGCCCGTGTCGTTGCTCACAACACAAGGCGCGTGCTTCTTCTTTTCATTCGACTCTCGATTGCTTGATCGCGGACTCCCATTTGTTGAGACTGGGGATGCCGGAGGCGAGCCTACAACTGTACCATACGCTCTCCGATTCCACGCGCCACCGGCAGATGCGACGACTTCAAGTAAACCGTGCGTGACAAGGAGATCGAGCGGCTGATTTGCTGTGAGAATGATGTGCAGCTCATTGTCGCTGGTTCGTGGCTGACCTTGGGCTGCCATTTGGAGTGGTGTTTCATTGTAAATGGAGCCTTGAAGCGAGACATCGAGTCCCCATTCCCGACACATTTGATGCCACGTGCGAGTGTCTGGGTTGTAGTATGACATCATCATCACAAATCCACCACCACCGGAAATAATCGTCGCTGGAGGAGGGAATGCCGTGCCTGGCGCAGGAGTTGGAGCGTATGTAACGTTCATAAACACATTGCAGCCCTGGATCTGCATTTGCACGAGCCCCATGTCACATCCGTCACAGTCGTTGATCACGGTCAAGCGCATCGAGCTGACTTCGCATGTGAAATAGCGGTGGATCTCCAAGCCGTATGCGTTCTGTAGACTCGAGTTCGCGAACGTTTTAGGCGACAGCACACCTCCCGCGTGTTTCGCCTTTTCCAACACTTTCTCTGCTTCGTCTTGCTGTTTCTTCAGTTCATGGTGCGCCAAGCTCTCGTTCATGTTCCGAAGTGTCTCGACGCCGATGCATCCGTCATCATACGACACAAACATCTCGATCGGAGTGAATCGGAATGCGACAATTTGCTGTTGTTGCCCCGCGTGTGGAAACAAGTCGCTAACCTCCACGTGCAGATCACACGGCTCCAAGATCTGGACCATCGTCGCAATTTGAACACTTTGATCGCGGCCCGTGGAGTCATATGACACGCGGCAGCCTTGGCGATTCGCGTTCTTCACGAGAACCTCAATTGCGCGTGCATCAACGACAACGCTGCTCTGGATATCGAAGTCGGATGATCTTGTACCCCCGCTCTTTTGTTCCTCGCTCTGACTTGCTGGCTTCCACGTGTACTCGATCGATAAATCCGCGCCGAGTGAAAGTCGAGGGCTCTTAGCGTTATAAAACTCTTGAGGGACGTCAATCGCAACATTTGTCGCCGACAATCTCACTGTCATCGCATACTCTGGTCCCTGCGCTTCTTTCAGGATCTCTGTAATGCTCTGTCGTCTCTTCATGCGCGAGCCGCTGTCCTGAGATTGCAATTGAGGCCGGGAATCGATTGCTGTTGGCGATGTGGGTGATGGCGACAGGTTGGTTGGAACGGTGAAAAAATCCACGAGACCAAGAACGGCTTTGGGGATCAAAACCCCAGTCGCAGTTGAGAGATTGAGATCAAGCTCGCAAGATAGTTTCGCTTTGTCCCAGGAGTAGGTTACCAGGGTGGGCTGGGTACATACCATCAAAATACCCTGGGATTCACTGTTGAGCTGGTGGTCGTTACTATCATCCGACCCCGATAGATGACCAGAACTGGTAGTCCCGACGTGAAGAGACGTTGAAGCTTGCCTCAATTCAATACCGTCTACAAGCTCACGCACGAAGAACGAGGCGATTCGCACTGAAATGCTCGGGCTTAGATTGCGGAGAAAGTTGAGCGACACCGCAAAATCGCTTCCGATAATCTCGCTCACAGCTTTCTCGCCTGGACGCACAAAAGCATTCAGCGCCTCGTTTGCGATGAGATCAGCGCGAGCCGAACTGCTTTTGAAGTCATGCTGATGGACTCGTCCACTCAGATCTTTTTCGTAAAGAATGCATCGGAGATTTTTCATTGAAAAACCCAGCTCCATCGTCACCGCTTCCAGGTCGGTTCTTGAATATGTGTACGAGACACTTGGGCGACCAGACGGAGAACCCCAGCCGGCTGACGCGTCCTTTGCTTTATTTTCCTGGTTGGTTGACGTGGAAGTAGAAACTTGGAGCTGCTCAGCGCCGAAGTTGTCCGTCATCAAGCCCACGAACATCAGGTAGTTGCTTCGCTGAACTAGCAACACTAGCTCTGACATTGACACCTTGATCGAAAAGCGAGGAAGGTATGGACTATCTTCGTAGCAAATGTCTGACGAAGCCAAATCCTCGACGTCGACCACCAAGTCTATTGGACTTGCCACCACACTTTGGTAGTGAAGCTTGCTTCTCATTGAAGATGAAGACCCCAGTGACGGACCGCTTTCGCCAGCGTCTGAAACGCAAAAGACGTTCACATTTTTCAGCGAAACTTGCTTGTAGTCGACACGGAGCGAAATGCAATCGCTTCGACGCACAACACTCGACGCAAGCGCTTCTCCTGGGGCTGTCACCCTCCTTCTTTTATCAAGCGGTCCCGCTCCAAAATAGTGGACTGCGCTTGTTGGGAAATGGCGAAGACTGAGCAAGTCGGCCGTGATTTGGATATGGTTGGGATCTGTCATCCGCAATGGTAGGATCACGGTCGGCTTCTCGCTCGAAATTTGGAAAACAACACCCGACTCGGCTTCACTGAGCAGCATTTGAGTGGCGCTAAAGAGCGTCTGGCTCACCATGGTGCCCAAGATGCCTTCAAACAGGTAGTCCGCCAGCTCCAGAACCTGTTGATGATAGTACACCATTCGCACAGGCTGGAATTGAAGCGACAGGATGCTTTTGTCTCTAATTGAAGGGTCGAACGAGTACGAAAAGGTAAGCAACGCAGTTTTTCGTGCTTTCTGCGCCGACGCCGGAGATGCTGAAATTGATTCGTCCAACCCGACGAGTGGTGAGTACACTGGATGCTTCGCCATGCTCAAATCCGTCGCGATGAAGTTGCCCAGATAACCTTTCCACTCATACGAAGCAACTTGCTGTCGCGCTTTGGCGTCGTAAACATCCTTGTTCGCGAATTCCAATGATGCGTCCTTGACGGACAACTGCACCAGCTGCCGATTGATATCGTCTTTGTTAAAAGTCACGCTGAATTGCACCAGGGACGCTCGAATCAGCATTGACGGGTTCTGAGAAGTGGGCGGCACAGCAGGTGAGAGAGCGGTCGAGAATCCTTGTTCCCGGATCTCAGCAACACTGTCTTCTCCAATCAAAGGAACCTCGTGATCTGCTCCGCCACCGGGTCCTTGGAAATCAGCAGAAGTGGCTGCTCCGAACAGGTCAGCACCGACTGTGTGATGTTGAATTGCAAGCATATACGATGTTGCGATCCGGTATAACAGCGACATGGACGACGGGTTCCACTGGACGTCCAGAACGTTGAACTTCATGTCGACGACCATGAACAAAGCCTCTCGATCCATAACTCGGTTGTCAATTTTATCACACGACTGCGATGCTGGTGGGTACATCGTCACATCGATCGAGACAAGATGCGTTTCTTCAGCAGCTCCTGTCGACATCAGTTCGCGGAAACACGACGCCGAGTCATACAGCATGTCTTCCATCAGCAGAGACTGAAGCCTCGCTTGAAGAACATACTGGGACGAGAACACCCCAAGGTCGAAAGATGTCTGGGTAACCTTGAGCCGAAATGCATCCCTGGTTGCTGATTCACGCAAATTGACGACAATTTCTCCCAGTGAAACTTGCACTTGTAGGTGGTACTTGCCAACGGATGAGCGAGGGCTGGCTTTCTTCGAGTCGCTTTGGCTTGTAACTTCAGTACTGGAAGCTGGCGCTGGTGTATTTTCTAATCTTGGATTAGTCTGTTGACTCCCACTTCCAATCAGTGAAGCCTGCGCGAGGATGGACGAGTAGATTCGCGCCAGAGTAATCAGCTGGTCTTCTGCGAGAGAGGCGGTGATCTGCGGAATCGTTGCTGATACTGCCACGTTTGGGTTTGAGGCAGCGACAGCTTGTTCCCTTGATGGTCTAAAATCTTGCGACGGGACGAGCGTCTCCACGCCAAAATCCAAATTGAGCTCCTGGACAAGTTTTGCAAACTTCCCGAAGTCGTCGTCTGCCCAGTTCAAGTCATCCAGCCGCCCAAGTAAAATCTGGACGTTCTTCACTTCAAGACGCCAAAGCAGCGTTTCAGGCTGCAGACTCGACGCCGACGTTTCTTTCTTCAGCTGGTCAATTGCCGTGCTATCGCTCTTGAAAGAAAACTGCCCGAGATCGACCACAACGATGCTTGACTTTGGATCTTCGACATTCTCGGGCACGACAAAGACCGGTGCGCTCATGTCCACGATTACGTCGTAACCCATCTTCGCAGTGTTGCTCTTGAGCGTAGTCGCCAGCATCTCGTCTTCTTGATCCGAGAAAATCCAGTCTGACACGGAAGACGTCGCGAAACTCCAGACTCTTTCCATTTGCTGTTCAGGCAGCATGCTCTGGAAAAAGTTTTGTACAACAAACAGGAACGATGGATCCATCATGACTTGAATCGGCATCGCTGACAATCGGGCTTTCAAAGTTTGGCGAACATTGCTCGAGCCACCAGCGCTTGAAGATGCAGCGGAATGCTCATTCGAGCTGTCTTTTCGGAGACTTGCATCGAAGCTCACGCACGGGAGTTTTGGGTTGGCGATCTTTGCACCAGACGACAACGAGCAAAACGTGTAGAACACTGTGTCTTTTGCTTTGCCGTTGAGGATCTCAAACCTCTGAAGTCGGAACTTGACATCCCATTCGTCAGACGGCTGGACGTTGACCGCGAGCGACCCATCTGTCTTTGCGGTGAGGAACGCGTCGACCTGCCCTGACTGGTAAAGCGAAAATGAGCCGCTCTTCAGTTGCAGCTTCACTGAAACCAAATTGCATCCTGGCGGGACTGTCTGGACTTTCTCTTTCGTAGCGACTTCGTCGTATGCTTGCTTCAAGCTCGCTTTACCCTCCGCTGTCAGCACATCCTCGAGCTGATCTGGTGAATTTACTGCAGTAGTTGATCCGGTGGAAGCTCCTCCAAAGAAATAGCCGTACCAGGAACCTCCGCCGCTCGCAGCTGCTTTCGACTGGTTTGCAGCCGCTGCATTCTCTTCAAGTTTCTTCTTCTGGGCAGCTTTCATCTCTTCGTCTTCCGCGAAATCTCGTACCGCCATGATCACGTCAACAGGGTACACTTTCTCATACAATTTCATAAACTTCGACTGTTTCGATCCAGGATCCAACGCAGAGCCTTTGCGAAGCTGGATGTGAAATGCCTCCATGTACAATTTTCGCTCCGCTGTTGCTTTTTGTACAGTCGACCAGCGCATGCGGATCTTTTTGAAGCTTGGCGCTTCAGCTGACTTCTGTCGTCGCACCAACGCGAGACACGACGCGTAGTCCCACCATTCTTGCGGACTCTTGCGAGCACTATGGAACGGACGACAGCGTCCCTGCAGAAAGTGCGCTTCGATTGCGCGCCGCCCCATGAATGCTTTGTTGACAAAGAGGATGTCTTCATACTGCTCGCGCGACAGCCCGAGCGCGATGTCACTGATCTTCGCCTGGATCGTGAACTTTGCGGCAAGCGAGTAGTCTTGGCTTTCGTTTTTCGTCAGCTGAACGGCGAGTGAGCATGGACGAAGGATCCACAAGCGATTCCCACCGCGTGACGAGATAGCCTGCTGCTGTTGCTTCTCTGCAGAGCGAACCATCTCGTGGATCATTTCTTCCATCGCCCGTTCAATGTTCGGCTGGTTCTGAAGCAATCGCAGGGGCTCTGCCTTTGGCAGTCGATCCCAGTAGACGCAAAACTGCGACAGTTTGATGCCCTTGTGCATGAACTTCTCCTTCCGCACGCTTCGATCCAGGAACACCTCGCTGCCTTCAGCGTCAGTTGTGTGAAACGAAAAGCTCTTGATCATGATGCCGCACGCGAACGGCGTCTCCGGGTTCGAAATGTTGTCTTCGTACCGGAAATGAATATCGCGGAGCGTCACCTACAGCAGCAGCATTGTGAAAAGTGCTCATGAGAATCTTTCGTTTTCAAGAATACAAGCATTAACAGAATGAATCCACGAATAGGGCACATCACTACAACGTACCTGCAGGTTATCGACAATTCGCTCAGTCAGGCGCGAGAGAAACGTGCTCTCGTCTTCGCCCTCGTGGTTGTTCTGCTCGGCAAAGCGGTTGTGCTGGCGCACGAGCTCCTGGCGCTCGATCTGGTTCGTCTTCGATTGCTGAATCTCATCGGCCGTCGGAAGCTTCGTGTTCGGAACGACCAGCGCATAGATGCCCTCGATCGAAATCTGCACGCTCGCACTGCCGAGCTGGTTCCAGGGCACGACGACGTGGATGCGGTGGAT
Organism: Globisporangium irregulare; assembly: GCA_038051095.1. Taxonomy (NCBI): domain Eukaryota; phylum Oomycota; class Peronosporomycetes; order Pythiales; family Pythiaceae; genus Globisporangium; species Globisporangium irregulare. The sequence goes on from JALBZZ010000455.1 coordinate 20,668, forward strand.
GCTGCCCTTGATGACGGTCACGGGCAGCTCCAGCTCCGCAAGCGCGTGCGGCTTGAGCGACAGGTTCTGCAGCACGAGCTCGCCGCTCCAGAGCCCCACTTGCAGCGAGTCACTGCTGAGCCCATCGACGTACTTTCCCAACTGGGACTCGAGGATCTAGTGAATAGATATAGTTGCAGAAATACACACACAAGGAAAGCAAAAGAGTCGTGTGAGAGAAATGCATATATGAGAGGATGTGTGTGTGTGAGAGAGAGAGAAAGTAACGACGTACCGATGAGATGATGGCCTTGGCCATGACAGGCGCGCTGCGTGAGTCCGCAGATCTGCCGTCAGTAGTTTAGACGCTCGCTCGTACAGAGAGAGCGAGCGAAGGGCCAAAAACGTGAATGAATGCGCGCTTTCCCTTTCTTCTTTTCGATTCCAACTTGAACCAGACGCAGCAGGGTAGGAGAACCTCGTGCCGTACACACTCGATAGAATACGAATCCAAAAAGAGGGTTTTGTACAAAAGACTCTCGTTAAAGTACGATTTTGTTGGTAGAGTACAGTCAGATTCTTATAAGTGTGCATTCGCACCTATTCGAGTTTGTAGTTAGGGGCTGTTGTTTGAGAAGGGTACTGTGAGCTCCCGCCATTTTTGGGACTCTCCACCATTTTCCAGGATTGGACGAAAAAGCGCAGCAAAAAATCAAAAATGGCGGGAACAGGAGCGGCCTCGCGCGCTGAACATGACGACTCCTCTGAGGCGGCGGCGCATTCGACCCTGCAGAGCGACAGTGCTGCTGCTGCGTATGCACATGGGTACGGAGGAACAGACAGCCGTGGTAGTGATGATGATGACGACGATGACGACGAGGAAGACGACGACGAGGACAAGAATTTGTACGCGCTACACAACCTTGTGGAGCAAGGCGCGATTGACTCGCTCCGCGCGCTTCTGCCGCTCAAGGAGAAGACTGCTGCTGCTGCTGGAGATGGTGAGGAAGAAGACGAGTATGCGCACATGCGCTCGATGCAGGTGATGGCGAATGAGAGCTTGCTGCTCGAGAAGGACGATATGGGCTGCCTGCCGATCCACATCGCGATTATCTACCAGCGTCGAGAGTGCGCGATGCACCTGCTGAAATACTCGGAAGCACTGACGAGTGCGATGTTGCGCATCAAGTGCGGTGACCTGAACACGCCGATCGTGCACCTGATTCTCCGCGTTGGTGCACTGAGCCCAGACTTTGCGACGTTTGTGATCTCGCAGCTTTTCGATGACGCTGCTGCCGATGGGAGCGCACTGGCTGCAGGTTTCAGTGACGACGTGAAGGCACTCCTTTTCGAGAAGATGGTCGCGAAGGACGAAGAAGGCAACTCAGTTTTCCATCTGTGTGCAATGTACGACCTACCGCTCTGTCTCGACGTGTTTGCTGCATTCTACGCGCGCCAAGCAGAGCAACACCAACAGAACAGGAATGACGATGGCAGCAGTAGCAAAAGCAAGAAGTTGTCGACCATCAAGCCGTTGCTCGAGAAATCCAACCGCGTGGGCTTCCGACCGCTGCACTTGGCGATGAAGTTCCACAGCACACGGGTGGCGCGCCAGCTGGTGGTGGACTACAGTGTGAACGTGAACAGCGTGACGACCTTGCAGCAGACGCCGGTGCACATTGCAGCGCTCGCAGGTTTCACAGATGGTGTCGCGCTGCTGCTAGCAGACACGCGAGCTTCTTCGTTCGTGGACTTGGCGCTAAAGGACAGCCACGGCTACACGGCTGTGGAGCTGGCGAAGAAAGCCAAGTTTGCGCAAGTGGTTCGGCTTTTGTCCAGCGAGAACCAGGACAATGGAGAAGGAGAAGCAGCAACGACGACAAAGTTGTTCTTCCACCCCGAGTCGTTGCGCCACTTGCCGATGGCATACCACCGCCGTGGAGGTCCTGAGCCACCGCCAGAGAATCCGGAGCGCATCGACACGCTCGTGGACCCGCTGTTCGGAATCCTGCGCTCGAAGGAGTTTGTGAAGGACCATGTGGTCTGGGACTACGACATTGAGCAGGCGGACATCGCAGACGTGCTTCGCGTGCACGAGTTCCACTACGTGAATAAGATCCGCAAACACTGCGCGCAGCTCGCAGGTCCTGTAGCATCAAACAGCGACAATGACGACAACGAGGACAAAGAAGAGTGCGGTAAGACGTTCACGCTGGACCCGGACACGGCGCTGTCCTTGCGCTCCTATGACGCGGCCACGCGCGCCGCTGGTGCAGTCTGCAAGGCGGTGGACCAAGTCGTGAACGGCGACTGCACGAACGCGTTCTGCGTCGTGCGACCGCCGGGCCACCACGCTGGCCCCGTGGGCAAAGTGGTGTGCGAAAACGATCCCGAGGGCAGCCACGGCTTCTGCCTCTTCAACAACGTCGCGATCGGCGCCGCCTACGCGCGCAGCCACTACAAGAGCAAGGGTATCCAGAAGATCGCGATTCTGGACTTTGACGTGCACCATGGCAACGGCACTGAGGAGATCGTGCGCCAGCTCGTGCCGCACACCCAGGAGATTCGCTTCGAGACTCCATACGGCGAGGGCAAGCAGATCGTGCACCAGTACAAGCCGTGGCGGAGCGAAGATGACGCGGAGAACGTGTTCTTCTGCTCGGTGCACGGCTATGGTCACAAGGACCCGGAGCACGACCATGACCACGGGTCGGGACAACACGCAGCGTGGTTCTACCCCGGCTCAGGCGAATCGAGCGTCAAGCAGGCGCCGCTGATCTGGAACGTCGGGCTCGAGTTCTGCAAAGACGGCGCGTCGGCGTCGCGGCTCAAGTGGCGCAGCGCGTTCCGGGACGACATTCTGCCCAAGCTGCGCGCGTTCTCGCCCGACCTAATCTTCCTCTCGGCGGGCTTTGACGCGCACAAGAAGGAGAACGTGAACTGGGGGTACGTGTCGCTGCTGGAGCAGGACTACGAGTGGCTCGTGCACCACGTCAAACAGATCGCGAACGCGTGCTGCAATGGACGGCTCATCTCGGTGCTCGAGGGCGGCTACAACTTCCACGGCCGCATGGTCTCGCCGTTTGCGCGCAGCGTCGCTGCCCACACACGCGCGCTGATCCACCCGTCGCAGGAGCGCTGGGACGAGCAGGACATCGCGAAAGAAGCCGCGCGCGAGCGCGCACTGCTGGCAAACTACGCGCCGTCTCAGGCGGTTGCGTCTGGAAGTGTCAACGCGATCAGTGTGCTCAGCGCGACCAGCAAGAAGCGCTCGGCAGACGGCACTGGTGCAACTGCAGTACATGAAGAAGCTGCTGAGGAAAGAGGCGTTCAGGCGCCCATGGCGGTCTCGCGCAGCAAACGCACACGGAAGGACGTCGACTACGTTGCGCTCGCGGAGCAGCTCGCGCACAAGAGCAAGCGCAAGTGAAGGGACAGGACAGCCAGCCAGCCAGACTAACAATAGGAAGTAATACATTGTGCTAACTGTAATGAACCCATCCATACAGCATGCATGAAGTACCTGATACGCTTCTTGATACTGCTTGCTAGTTAAGAAGTTAAACTCACAAATGCACGAGACGAATCCACCACACATATGAAGAAAAATGAATCCACGAGTGATAGCCTCCCAGAGCAGCAGCAGCAGCAAGATCATTGATCAGTAGGGTTGTTGTCGGTCTTTTCACCACCTCGTTCATCAGTGTCGCCGCTACCTTTCGAGGCGGCACTTGATGTGGCCTTGGAATGGGGAACATGGGCAAGTCCTTCCACGGAGTGATGTATGTGCTATGAAGGTATTGGACCGCCACCCGTCGACCTACCTACCATCGTGGCCATGTTCTCGTTGGTACTGAACACTGTATTCAGACACAGATTGGCAGAGCCGGCGATGACGATCTGCTTGTCCACGACAATCACCTTGTCGTGTATCATCAGTGGAGCTTTAAACCGAACCCCAATTTTCTGGTCGATCATGAAAAACAAATTTATTAAAAGACAAAATGAAACCACTTTAATTTCCAGTAGGCGGGGGCAACGAGGACGCTTTTTGCAATAACTTGGTGATTTTTTTTTATCAAAAACAAGTCGCGTTTTCAGGATGAATAGAACTCATCGAAGGCTATTTATGAGCTCGAATTCATTGAAAGCAACAGCTTTCCCTCGACA
>JALBZZ010000456.1:0-24801 GCA_038051095.1 Globisporangium irregulare
ATATTCTCGTTCGCGTAGCGTAACATAATATACCTCACCTTAACTAAACTAAACGATGCTAGGAAAGAGGCTTGTCGAGGTGTTCTATAGGATCATAGAGTACGCCTTCACGCATACGAAGGACCTGAAGCTGCTCGAGTGGATCTGCAATAAATTTACCCGCGAGAGCCGCTCGTTTAGTCTCACCAGTGAGCAGGAGAGAGCGCTGGGAGAGGATAAGGACATCGAGATCATGGAGATGATGCTGAGCCACGGCTGCACTCCGTCCGATAACGTGACGCGCAGTGCCGCTAGCGGAAGGCACGTGGACCTGGTCAAGCTGCTCCACTTTGCCTCGCTCTTTACCTTTGGATGCAAGGAGTGTGTGATGAGCGCAGCTGCTGCAAACAGATACGTCGCAATCATCCAGTTCGTTCAGGAGTATCGGCCGAGATGCACCGCTCAGTACTGCATCCACCTGCGCACCCACGTGCTTGACGAAGCAGCAGAAAACAGCTACTTCGACATTGTGTGATATCTGCACGAGAACTGGCAGCACCCTTGCAGCAAGAATGAGATGAACGGCGCTGCAACCAACGGACACCTCGAGATCGTCAAGTTCCTGCACAGCAAACGACGAGAAGGGTGCACGACTCGGTCGATGGACGGCGCCGTTGAGAACCGGCACTTTGAGACCATCCAGTTCCTGTATGAGAACCGAACGGAAGGGTGCAGCCAACAAGCCATGATTGACGCTATCACAAGAGACGACTTCGAGACTTTGAAGCTGCTCGTGGACAATCGAGGTGAAGGCGCGCTTGAAGGTGCGCTCCGCTTTGCTGGAGAACGCGGACTGCTGAAGTACATCAGCTACCTCTTTGATGCGAGCGAGAGGGCCTCGATACCAATCACCCTGCCGCGTGAAGACCTCGTGAACCGTGCGGCAACCGAAGGGAACATGGAGCTGATCAAGTTCTTCCACGAGCACGAGTACTTCCGCTTTAGTCCCAAGGCGATGCACAACGCAGCGATTGCGAAGCACTTCCATATTGTCAAGTTCCTGCACGAGAACAGAAGTGAGGGCTGTAAAGTGGACACGCTCTTCGAATGCGACCAGAAGGAACTCGGCCGTATCGTGGACTATCTGTGCGTGAGTCGTCCGATGTCGAACCCCACCAAAGCCATTGCAAGAGCGAAGCGTGAGGGTCGACTTTTGCTTGCCGCAAAGCTCGAGTACAGCGCCGCGAGCGCCAAGCAGACGTATGCGTACAGGTAGGAGGAAGGTCGTTGTTGCCAACGGATGTGCACAAACAAGTACACGATAATAGGACTTCACGTTGAGTAAGACAGCTCTGCCCACTCTTTTCTACCTGGAGCCCCAACAAAAGAATCGGCTAAGACTGCCAGTGAGTTCCAAACGACGAGTTCACCTAGAGGAAGGAGCTCTTGGGGGTTTACCTGCTCTTTTTATTCACATCTTGGGTACACTTTGTGCTTTGTGGACGTTGACCAGCACTCACGCCTTCGACCCTTGAGGTTCTCTGTCCACTCAAAATAATCAGAATATAATGGCATCGATTCAGCTGAGCCCTGTGAAAGGAATAAGGACCTCACTGCGGCTACCATTCCCAGACCCGCTCGCTCTGACACACAACAAACTCGCCGAGCCGCATCATCTTCTTCGTTGCAATTGTTGTCGCTCACCATGAAGATCAAGCAGAAGAACCAGAATGAGGCCGCAGTCCGGGTCCTCACGAACCACGGTCTCCTCACAACCATCGTGGGGTTCTCTTCGGGAGTGCCCTACTTCGCGCACCAAGTCAGGCAGCAGCTGGCGTGCGCACGCAAGAACCTACAAGATGTGTCCCCACGAGACGTCACGCCGTGGCAGAACTCCTTATCAGAGTACTCTACCAATACACAACGAAAGGCTGTATCTGTAAGGTTTTGAAGGGCCAAGCAAATCGCTCGGGAGGACTAGCCAAATGTTGGTGTCGTGGACATCCTCGACGCGTCTTTGGAAGCCAGAGTCCAGAGTGGCAAGCTATCGACGGCCCTCGCCGCTGGCGAGAGGTGGAGAACGAGTTGAGTGACCCGAGTCTCGGGAGTCCGAACGAGTTGTCTTTAGTACGTGCACGCATTACTTTTTTCAACCTCACAACCAAATCTACGCTGTAGAGAGCTTGTCACGCCGAAAGTAAGGCTGAAATCTTTGATCGCCAAGAAGCCTGTACAATCTACCTTGATATTTTCAAAATGCGTTGCGAGTAGACGAAGCACCAAAAACCACACGCTTCTCGTCAATAAGCAATAAGCGAGTTTGAGCTTTCAGTATCTACCTGGCAGTTGGCAGCCACAGAGCCCAACAAACAACAGGCAACCGTGAGCAGCTCTTATTGACGGTATGCATACCGTATCATTTGAAGCTACCCTATTTTTACGCGTATGTTTTCTTCGCGGCTCTCGCAGCTGTGCAGCCATCAGCAGTCGACCATCGCGCTTTGCCCTTGCAATCGCTCGAGCAGGATTCGCCACCGGACGGTTGGAGCACAGACACCTCAATATGTGTGGGAACTCCCGCTTGTTGCGCTCGAAGAGCGTGCTCACTTTGCAGCCCTCGGTTCTGTTCTCGTGCAGGAACTTCACAATCTGAAAATGGTTGGTGATCGTTGCGTTGTGCATCGTCTGGGACTGAAGCAGAAGTATTAGCCGTGCTCGTGAAAGAACCCGATCAGGTCCAAGTAGCCTTTCGTCACCGCCATGTTCACAAGCTCCTCTCTCGGCAGGAAGCTGGGTTTGAAGCCATCGGCGTCTCTCGCCGCCTCGAACAGGTACTTGACAACGTTGAGGTGGCCGTTTGCTGCAGTACCATCCATCGCTTTACGCGAGCCTCCCTCTGTTCGGTTCTTGTGTAATAACTTGACGAAATCGAGATGGTTGTTGGCCGCAGCGGTGTCCATCACAGCAGGTTTGCGCTCCTTCTTTAGGTTATCATGCAGATACTTGGCGATATCGAGGTGTCCATTGGCGGCAGCATCCTCCATCGCATCGTAACATTCCTCGCAGCTGGAGCACGTTGGTATGTGTTCCAGGAAGAACCGGACAGCCGTGAGGTGCCCGTTTGCTGCTGCCGTTGTCATCACCGCTACTCTGTAGGAATACGGGAATTAATCTATTGAGCTCTCGCTCAGTAATAAAATGAGCCAAGTGGCATTTGCTTGCTGCGCTGATCTCAGCGAACACCGACAACTCGTACTCGCGACTCAGCATCCATTCCGCGATTTCCACATCGTTTTGCTCCCCACCGCTCTGTCTTCTGCGCCGGTGAGGTAGCGATGGTTTATTTGAAAAGTTGTCGTCGTCATTAATCCACTCGAGCAGCTCCAGGTCCTTCGTGCGTGTGAGCACGTAGCCCATGATGCCAGCGGATACCTTGCGAACTCTTTCTCCGAACGCATCGGCCTCTGAAAGCACCTGGAGCGCCTCAAGAGTGCGTCTGTCGCCAGAGCAGATCGCGTTTTGCCACAACTCGACGTCTTGAGGTGCCACATTTTTCGGGTCGTAAGTTGTCTCGTGTTGAGCATACACCAGCTGCTGCCTGGCTTGGTAGACAAAGTAGGACACGCCCGAGGAGAACCCCACGATGGACGTGAAGAGACTGCGGCTCGTGAGCACTTGGACTGCCGCTTCGTTTGTAGTCAATATATTGGACTTGGACGTGTTCCGGGGCTGTCTTCAAGAAGTGGCTTGTGCGTCAGAGCTGGTGAGTCTGCGGATGGCGAGGGGATGACGGGAGTCCATTGTAGCGATACAGAGCGCTCAGAGGTGGGTGCTCCATTCTACTAAACTCACCATTGGAGGATGGCAGGTGGATTGCCAGTCAAATCATTTGATCAAATTGGATAGCGGTGGTGGGTTTTCAATCAAATCAAGGCAAAGCGCACGTGAGTGGAGGTCCGTCAGATTGCGAACCCATGACGGGTCAATCGATGCCTACAGTATCACACACAGTCCAGATCGGCATGCTACACGACAACATCAATGCTCAGTGCTCAAGAACAGAGCAGTCGACCTCATCATTTCGCAGAACCCCTAAGCCAGCGTCCTCATGGTGCGGAGAACCTTCTTTGCTGCTAGCCGCGTCTCTGGTTCTGGCGTGAAATTTCCATCATGAAGTAGGTATCGGTGTGTGTTGGAACGGTTTGCCGTAAAGCCAATCCTCAATCGGGAGGTCTTCGCCCGAGAGGTTCAGCATCTGCGGCTCGCGAAGGTACAATACCAATTGATCACACCACAGCACGTCGTATACCTTGAAGTGCTTCAGCAGTAAGTCCTGTAGTGCGTAGTGAGGGATATCTTGGAGCTACTCTAGCCAAGGAGAACTGATCTTGATATTCACAGTGATTTCTTTTGCCGATCCGATATCGACGGCAAACATAGGATGGAGATCCTGAAGACGGCTCGAGCTGCCATGCAGCGTGAGGTGTACTTGACTTCGACTGCGTAGTCGCAGGGTGTATCCAGCAGCAGCAGCAACATCAGCAGATTGCAGCCACTGTTGAGAGCTTTGAGTCAATTGTCATCGTTCTGCTTGACCACGTGCGGCGTGGGCAGCCTCGTGCCTCTGCTGCCGCTGACAACGACACCAACAGCTGCAGCGTGGTGGTCGATGTCGTCACGCTGCTCTACTCTGCTCGCTCTATGGTGCGCTTTTGTCGTGGCAAAATCGAGAATGAGTGAGGCGAAGGAAGGCATGGGATTGTACAGAAATGATGGAACTTTTGATCTCACCCACTGGTTTGCAAGGTGGGGAAGGTCTTTGAGGTTAGAGGTGAGTGAAATGAAATGGCTCTCGAGCAGAAGCCGGATGTCAGCTTCGCAATATGATATGGTGCGAGTGCTATGCCCATCAACCGGAAACACGCAAGCGACTCGGCGAAAGTACTCGGCACGCGCGGTTGTATGCAATATGCGCACTTGGTCCTGCTCACATGAGAAGGTTTTGCAGTTCTCTGGCAGCATCATCGGATGCATGAGCGGCCAGCGATCACGATAGCACATCCGAATCCAGAGCAACTCGCCTCGATTCAAGAAGACCGCCGCTCTTCATGTACTGACAGAGCAAAGCAGAGCAGTTTAACGAGCAGCGCTTGTTCACCAAGAACAGCTTTGGGCAGCGCCAGGTCTGCAGCTCGCGTGTCTGGTTGCGGAAGGCGCATAGAGTAGTTTTCGTGAATCCGAGCTCACAAAAGAATATCAAAACAAGTGTCAGGTGACCCAACTTTCTCTCATACTGTAGCACAAGAACCTCAGAGCAAGAGTTCAAAGTGCGTAGGTTGAGCAGGCGACGTCTAACTCTCATTGCACGCATTCATGTGGCCACTGGGGTATGTCAGGTCCGCCACTCTGTGCGCGAGTGTTTAGCGGTTTCTTTTGCATATTTCGGAGCGAATACGCGTAAGAAACTCGAAGGCGGACAGCGGCGGCTTGCTCAACTAGCGCTTGGCAAGCTAGAAGAGCGTAGGATGCGTGAGTGTGCGGAGAAAAAAAGTCGAGGTTGTCAGATGGCAGCGCTGTAGCAACTAGTGATTTCACACTATTATTTTTGTTGTAAACGACCAAGATATACTGAATTGCAATAGTTATAAACCCATTTACTCCAACCTTTTAGAATTGATCTTGTATTAGTTTTCATAGGAATAGGAGCTACTATTTGGAGTTTGCACGCTAGATCCGCGTGGCAGCTCAGCATGCATCAGCTCACTCGTTTCGATCAAAATTGATACCGCAGGAAGCGCTGAAGATTGAGAGCAGTACCATGGTGCGTCGTCCCGTGCGCTCTCCCTCTCTCTGTATTGAAAATGCGTAGATATGAGTAGCGGCATCTAACTGTACGCGCTGTTTGTATATGCCCATGTGTGTGCGACTGCTGTTACAGGAGATCCCGTATACGAGTCCAGTGAACCCCGACGCGTACGGCAGCCTGACCGTGCTGTTCCTGCTGACGGGACTAACGTTCCTCTCGCTCTTCTTCACGAAGGGCGTCGCGCCAAAGAAGAACCTGCTGCTGGAGCTGCTGCTGGCGGTCATCGCCGCGTTCTTCCTGGGGTTCGGCTCGCTCTTCCTCTTCCTCTGGGCCGAGATCTACGTATAATCTGCTACTCGTCACACACACGCACACCCTTGAAGACATCGAGAGGGGGTCTCTAAGCGTACCGTACAGGCAAGTGCCATCCACAACAAAAGACGATCGCACGAATGGAAGAGACAACGAGAGAATGGCACTGCTGCTGCTGCTGCCAACGACCGTGACGAACCAGTTTTGGCGTGAGTGAACGAACATGCAGGTGGGAAGGGTGGAGTGACGTGCAGCGGATTCAAAGAGAGAGAGAGCTCGAGCGATGGAGCGATTCGTCTCGTACGTGTGAGGGCGAAAATAAAATGTGTTTATTCGTTTTGTTGCTTGGGCTGTGCGTACTGCTCTTTTTCTTCTTTGTTGGGTCACGTGCTGCTTATTTGGTTCATAGTCTTTGTCATCTCCGCTTTATTTTATAATCCTTCATTGACTGACCACTTGTTGTTGCTTGACTCTGGAGGCTACTACTCCTGTGGCAAGAGCTGGCGAGTCGTGTCCAGGCAGCTAGTACCGCTACGATTCACGGATCACGAACGAGCGAGTTGGAGTCCAGTCGCCGGCTCTCTGTCCAGGGTTCGCTTGAGCTCTTGAACCGATTCCCTCCCATGAAGCAGAAGGCGACGCCAATCTCCACAGTCTTCCTCGCACCAAACGCCTTCGATCGCACACCACGCAGCTAAGCGCAACACACACACCACGCTCCGACCCGAAAAAAATCCGATACTCCTACCTAAAAAAATAAAAATTGCCTTCTGTCATGGCACGACTTCACAGGTGCTGACCCATCCGCTCATCCAGCTTGATTCATCCACCACTCGCCACATGTACGATCGACCAATTTGCCACTCGAGCCATCCGATGCGCGTTTGTTTCTCTAAAAGGGGTGGACTGGGACTCACTCGTTGCTTGCTTGGACAGGTCTCTTTGAATTGGCTTGAGTTTTGTTTCCGTTTGTGGCATCACTAGTTGGTGCCGGGCATTAAGCTGTAGTAGACAGTCGTGACGAACTTCTGCTTGTACCGATTCGTGATCCCGAGCACCATCATGCCGTCCTTGATTGCCGTGCAGTAGAGGTGGTTCAGCGCGACGTGCTGCGGCACAGGGAGTAATCTCGAGTCCACAGTCGGTGGCGTCTGCACAAAGCAAAAAACGGATCGAATAGCAGACATTGTCAGCGAAATGAACCCATCACAAGCAACCCCACCACAATATTGCAGCGTACCTTATTTAAAATGATGTGCCGTAAGTGTGGAGGAAGTGGCGGCGGCTCCTTCGTGTACTCATCAATGTCGGGGATGAAGCGTCCGTACGCGCTCTCGCCATTCTCATCCTTGTCGTCGTTGTGGTTCCCGTTGCCTTCAAAGTCCGACAGCGGCGTGAACTCTGACACGTCCACAAAATTGTTCACGTTCCCCTCAACGTCTGCAACAGTAAGCTGGTCTGGCGCAAATCGCCACTCGTCGTCGACCACGAACTTGTACGCGTGCTTCCCTCGCGTGAGATTCGCAATGTACGTGAAATCGTTACCGGATCGGTGCATCGGACACTGCTTCGACCAGCCGTTGAACGTGCCTGTGATGTACACATTGCGTCCGCCGTGCTCCCACCGGAACACCATCGGCACGACTTCGCTCTTCGTGCTGACTCCGTTGTCGCTCTCCAGTGAGCCAACGCCGCCTTTGCCGTCGAGCTGCGACGTTGGCAAACTGTTGGACATGAACGACAAGTCAGACGACGACGACGGCGGGTCGATGTCCATCGCGTCATTGCTGCCATTCCGGCCACCACCACCTCCGTCGCCGTTATTTGCCCCTCGCCCGGACCCGAACATGAGCTCTCGTTTTGGATCTGCGGCGCCATTGCCGCCAGAATCCCCCTGGGATTGATACATGCGCTGCTGATGCGCTTGGTACGCGTGCGTGCCCTTCTGGTGCGTGTAGTACGGGTCGTGGCCGCTCGAGTTGTACATATTCGCGTCGCTCGATCCTCCTCTCCCGTCTTGATACTGCTGCTGCTGTGATACCGATGCCGTCGACGACTGCGAGTTGCCATACTGCGGGTGGTGACGTAACGGGTACTGTCCGCCGCCGCCGCTCGCGTTCGTGCCGAGTTCGCTCGGGTTCGCGTCGTGCTCTTTGCTGGACGTGCTCCCCATCCTGCAGACGATCTATCTCCTCAGCAAAATCGATCCGCGTCGACGCTGATGGAGGGAAAAAAAAATGGATATGCACCACGTGCCCTGCTGGAACTTCAGAAAACACGCACAGGAATGACGACCGTTGATGGTCTTCTCTTCGTTTCTGCTTTGACGAGCGGGGAGGTGATGAAGATTCAAACGGCGCGATAGACGCACGCGCGACAGAGAGATGCACGCGCTCACTGCGGTGCTAAAGGGGCGTCGGATGGCGGGCGCGTCGATGAGCGGACGAAGCGTGGAGAAGAGGGAAAACGAGCGATAAACACGCGGTCTCAGGCTCTCGTCTGCGTGGCTCGCGCACTTGATTCCTTCTTCGCTTGCTCCGCTTTCTTAACTATCGGAAGTGAAACCCACGAGCCAAAAGAGAGAGTGCGCGCGCGCAAGAGAGAAAAAAAACGGCCTGTTGCGGGGATCGGCGCTTCAGGCGACCTTCGAGCAACATATGAGAGATGCGCTGATCGCACCTCTTCGCTGACGTGCGAGCAACAGCCTTTCGCGCAACATCTCGGCAGACGAGCCGCCTGCACGTCTCCACTGACGTGCGAGCAACGGATAGAAAAACCTGTTGTCTAGCGTATCCCTCTAATATGCTATCAATTTGCTACAGAGTAAACATATCACTTTATGCGACTTTGATGCACAGTACATTGTGATAGCAGTAAATAATGGAGGGTTTCCCAGAAACCTCTCTCAACAGTTCCTCTGGCTTGCAATTTCCGTTCTGGTTCCCTGCCATTTGGTAAAAAATTGCACTTGTACTGTACTTTCAAAGAGTATTGGCTCGAAAAACGGAACTTCATCATTCCAACACGGAAGCAAAGCGCATCCATCTCACATCTCATCAGCTCATTTGCTCAATTGCTCACTTGCTCGCTCTCTTCCACCACCACCACCACACACCAACAATAAGCACCACTCTCTCACAATAAAAAATCAAGTGCACTCTGAATATTGACACAATCAAAAAAATTCCTCACACACCTCTAGGATAATCATGGCGGTGACCCCACGTTGTCGTCTATAAGTCAGGGTCAACGTCGCCTGCGCTCAGGAGGATGGGAGTCGTTGTCACTGATGCTGGTGTTGGTGCTTGAACCTGAAACTGGAACGTCGGAGCTGCAGTTGCGAACGCGAATGTTGCCGGCTGCAGGAACGGCGCCGGTCGCTGCGCTGCTGCCGCCATCGCCGCGAGCCGCTGCTGATCCCGCTGCTGTTGCTGGAAGAGCAGTTGCTGCTGTTGGTGCTGATGCAGCTGCTGTAGTCGCTGCTGTTGCTGCTCTTCTTCGTCGTCGACTTCGAGAACCGCAAACACATTGCTGCCCTGGTACGCTGGCTGAACGGGCTTTGCGCGCCGTGCCTCTGGATCAGCGCGAGGCTGTGGAGCGTCCTTTGGAGCCTATTCGAATGCGCAAGAAGATGGCATTGGTGAGTGCCGATGCAGTTGCGTTGTATAACGCTCACACGATTGAGAGAGAGCAGCGCGGTGTTTTTCGTACCGTCATGGTGGTGAGAAATCCCTGGAAGCCTTCGACCTCCTTCACTGGTGGTGGAGCTCCGCTGTTGAACAACACGCCACACATACGCACCACTTTAGACTTACAACGATTGTATCCAAGCAATTCAACCGGCACTCACAATGAAAACGTTGGCGCGGCGATCACGAACGTCGGCGGTGCAATGCTCAGGCTCTTCGCTGTTGTCGCCTGGTACTTCAGCGCTTCACTGCGTTTCTTCTGGCCGGCAATGCGCTCGTTGAAATTGCGGACCTCTTCTGATACGTGGACTGTCTTCTTGCCGCCCGAGTGTTTCTTGCCGCCCTGCTTCTCCTTCTTCTCGACCGCAACAACTGCTGTTCTAACAAATGTAAAGAACGCCACACAAACACATACAGACACACGTTAGCTCTTCAAACTCAACGAGCTTGTAGGTTTCGAGTCATAATCAATAAAGCGTCACGCACTGCTGCTTCTTGAGTGATTTGAACTGCGAGTTCTTCTTCAGCTTCCCACCTCCATGGCCACCGCCTCCGCCCAGCGATCCGCCATTCTTCTTGCCTTTGCCCTTGATACCGCCTACAATTAAAACAGTATCACACGTACGCTACATGTAAACACGCGTGCGCTCATACATGATAAGCGTATCGGCGCGCAAGCATGCACCCGCAGCAGCAGCACATGCACACATAGCAATCGAGCACGCACCGCTTGCTTTCTTCCCCATGTTGCTGTGGAGCTTTTCGTGCTTCCCAATCAATCAATTCTGATCAACCCATCCGCAGATCACCAAATGGTGCGGTCTAGCCACGATTTCTTAACCGCGGTTCTTAATGAACCGCCAAAAATACAATCACTCCTACAGCCACCGAATACTTCACTTTATCATTGTTTGTGTCCAATTAAGCAAACTCCGTGTATCCGGAAGACATATTGCATTAGAAAAATAATGGAGGTATACAGTTGCCTCGACCCATTGCATCCAAAATGTATACTTGCACTTCAGCCAGTGGCAGTAGCCAATTATATCGCATTTCAGCCTTTTCTGTGTGAGGTGAGTTTCAAGGAAACGACAGTCAGTTGTTATTAGACGCCGCCCCAGCCGCACGCACGTAACCAAGCAGCAGCAGAAGCAGCAGAAGCGCCTTCCTGTGCGTGTGAGTGTGTCGCATTCGCTCTCTATTGCAGTGTATATGTGTGTGTCTCTCTATCAGCAGCTTAACGTCTATACGTGCGTCTAGGCGAGTCCCCGCGTCTCCAGCATCCGAACGCGCCATTTCCCGCTTTCAAAGCTTTTGAATTGACCGCGAAAGCTCACAGAGCCCAAAACCACGCATTTGATTTACCAACGAGCATCACCATGGCGGCCGCAGATCAGAATATCGCGATGATGGACGGCACGTACTTTGTCGGGCGCAAGGAGATCCTCGACTGGGTGAACGGCATCTGCTTCACGAGCCTGAGCAAAGTGGAGCAGACATGCACCGGCGCGGTCGCGTGCATGATCCTCGATTCGATGTACCCAGGTAAAGTGCCCATGTCCAAGGTCGACTGGAGCGCGAACAAGGACTACGAGTACATCAATAACTACAAGGTGCTACAGAAGTGTTTCACGAACCTCAAGATCGACAAGCACATTGAAGTCGACCGCCTCGTGCGCGGCAAGTACCAGGACAACCTCGAGTTCATGCAGTGGTTCAAGAAGTTCTACGAGCTGAACGCGTCCGGTCAGCCGTACGACGCGATCGCGCAGCGTGAAAAGGGTAAGGGTGGTGCGCTGTACACGAGCAAGTTTGGAGGAAGTGGCGCTGGCTCGGCGCCGTCGCCAACACCGGCTGGTGCGACTGCCGCTGCGGCCGCGAGAAGAAAGCCGACCTCGACCCTCGGCTCGCGCACTGCAGGAGCGAAGCCGCCAGGAGCGCCAGTGGCTGGTGCATCTCGAGTGGGCGCTGGCGCAAAGAGTGCTGTCGGTGCCACTCGCCGTCCGGTGGGAAGCGCAGGTGGTGCAGTTCCGGCTCCTCCTGTCGCAGCCGCAGGCAACGCTGAACTGGAGCGCGAGTTAGAAGAACTGACTGGCGCGAATGAGACCTTGACGAATGAAAATGGAGAGTTGCGCTTGGCGGTACGTGCGGCTGATATTGAGTCTGCTGCTTTTGTGCTCGATGAAATGGCTCGTTTCCTCATTCACTCAAATGCCTTTTGTTTTGTTTTGTTTCGCGGAATAGGTCGAAGGTCTGGAGAAGGAGCGTGACTTCTACTTTGGCAAGCTGCGCGACATTGAGATCCTGCTGCAAGGCACGGAAGGCGCAGACACAAATCCGCTCGCGCAGAACGTTTTCAAGATTTTGTACGCGACCGAGGAAGAGTTTGCTGCAGGAGAAGGGGTCGAGCCTCAGGACGAGGAAATGTAAGCGTTTTACGTTCAGCCTGCTACTAAAAGCTGCGATCTTCAAGCGCAGTCTACTAACTATAAATCAACAGAGCTCTGGAAGAATGAACAATCGGCGCTGTCAACGCTGAGCGATGGTCCAGGACAATTGCGGATGGCGATGCAGATTGACTGACAAACTGAAAGGCTTTGGAAGAAACAGGAATGAGAGGATGGGTGATGATGATGACGAAGAAGGAAATCAATGAGGAATCGATTGAGTAAGCTTTTTATTGCTTTGAATAGACGATGAAGAGCCACCACAGGACACGACTCGCAGTGGATTCTCTCTCTCTCTCTTTCTCTTCATCATCATCTGCGGGATTCATTTTATTGTGTCGTTTCGCTGTCACGATGCGAACTTGGGACGACTCGCTGGGTTTCCGAAACGGATCCTGACAAGAAATGGCTGCAATAGCAGCATTAGCCCGCCTGTTCCGCATTGCACGTCCTCCAATAGGTGTAGAGCAGACATAGCAACATGCCAAGCAGCGAGAGCAAGACCAACAGCAGTAGCGGCGGCCTCGACTTCGACGAGAAGAAATCCTCCAGCAGCAGCGAATCCAAGGAGACGCTCAGTCTGAAGAAATCAACGAGAGCAGACTCGAAAGATGGCAGCAAGGACACGGGCGAAGGCGACAACGGCGGATCCGATATCGTGAACAAAGTGATCGCGTTCTTCTTCGACGACGACGAGTTCGCACAGACTTTCGAGCGATTCGCGGAGACGCACTGTCACAACTTCGATCTCGACAGTGAGGAGATGAAACTCGAGTACACGGATATCTACAACCAGTTCCTCGAGCTCTTCGAAGCCAAACTGGAAGGTATGCCTTGTCAATAATCGGCTCACAATGTTGTGTTGGAGGAGTGCCTCACCACACGTGTTTCGCAATTCCTGTGTCCTCCAAACAGCGTATATCGTGTCCCAAGGGTCAAGTGTGAAGGAGTTCTACCGCCTGGTGCGCCACGCGTACGAGAACGACCGCGAGTCGAGCATCGTGCTGTGCTCTGAGATCCTGGTCGCCACCGCCGACTTTGACGTGTTCGTGCTCATGATGAAGCAGACGAAAGAGTCGCTCCTGCTAGCCAAGCGCTAGTGAAGAAGCAGCACGAGAGCGAGTTCTGAACGGTAAAGAGTTGATACACTGGGTCTCGTTTCCACCCTGATCATCATCATCGCGCAGCCTCGGTTTTCTTGCGGAGCCGCTCGACAAGCGACGGCAGCTTGACTTTTGGCTTCTTCTTCTCGCCATTTCCGTTAGACGAGCCCCATGAGATTGTCGCTGGAGGAACGTGTGGCGCTGTGGTGGTGGAGCTACCGTGTACCTGGGTGGTGGTGTTGTTGTTTGAGCTTCTAGACGACGACTGATTCTTCTTCATGATTTTCTGGAGCCGGTACGTCGGGTCTTGCTCGCGCGACCGCTCTTCAGCTGCATGGCGCTGCTTCTGCTTCATTTTGCGCATTTTGTCCCACAGAGTTGACGCCAAATTGGCAGGTGGAGCTGGGGCCGCTGGTGGTGCTGGATCTTGTTGAGGTGGGAGCTGCTCGTTTCTAGTACTTGGAGCTTGCGTCACAATGTTGGAAGCCTGATTGCCACCACCGCCATAGCAACCAGTTGTGTTTGAGACTGGTTCGCCAGAGTAGTTCCCATCCACAGGCGCACGTTGGTAGTAATCTTTGTCTCTCCCTCGCGGCTCATCTTCATAGTCCCCACTCTCTGGTCCTTCCTCGTTGCCCGCATCTTCACACTTGTTCAGGTCATTGGCTTGAGGTACACTGAAATGTTGGCGGCGATGTTGCCTGGAGGCTGGCAGCACCGGGTTCTCCCAGTCATCTTCTAGCTCTGGGGGCATCTGGATCAGGTCGTCCAAGTTTACTTCCCCAAACTCCAGTTCATCTCCATCACCAACGAATTTCGCCATTTCCAGCGCGTTGGCAAACTTGCGCCGGATCGTAAATCCACGAAACATCGACTGCACGACCATCGCAGCGGCCGAGGCTTCCTCTGCATACTCAGTCTCAGTTGGCAAACCTGGGTCGTTGAGCCACCGTATTCGTCGCTGCAGCGTATACGCTCGATAGTGCCTCTGAATCTGCAATGCCGCATCAACATCTCGTGCTACAGCGCACCGCCATTTGCTCAACGCAATCCCCATGTACGTAACACGCTTGCGGTGCATCAGGATCTTTCGGCAAGCCTTGTGGCGCTTCATATTCAGGTGTTGTCGCTGGAACTCCGCCACTTGAGCGATTCGCGAGAGCTCTTCCTCTTTCGCCATGAGCAGCCGGTCCATGTCCTGTTTGCGCTTCTCAGCTGCGTCGCGGATCTCCCTTGCGAGTACGTCTTCGTTGCCCATTTCCAGTCGCTCTCGAGTCATTTGTCTGTGCATTTCCATAGCCCAAGTCTTTGCGAATATGTCTTCTTTGACCATCGTCTCGCGTTCTCTCAACCGAATCTGCTCTTCCAGTAAAGCTCGCCGTTGAGCGGAAATCCGGTGCTGAGAGAGCTCTTCGCTGCGCATGGAGCTCAACTCGCGTGCTTCTCGCTTCCTGGCGGTATCGTGGAGCTTCTCTCTCTCCGCAGCTTTTGCTTCGTGACTCGCTACCAATTGGAACATCACAGTGTTGAACCTTCGCCGCAGCACGCATTTCTCTTCCATAAAACGCTCTTTCCGCTGCTTCTCGGCTTCCAACTTGATTCTTTTCCGCTCGAGCGCTTCTTCTGTCGCCATCGCAGAGAGCTCTCGCTGTTGCTTTCGCAGTTCATCTTGTCGAAGATCGTGGTAGATCCTTGATATTCGCTCCTCCCGGATCATCAGTTCCGTTTCTCTGGCTCGACGAGTTGCAGCGATGCAGTTCCGCACCAGAAATTCCTCTTTCTGCATCGCAACACGCTCTTTCGCCTGCTGCTGCTCCAGTTTGTGTGCCTTTTGAGCTTCTTCTTCCTCAGCGAATCGCTTCTCCATCTCTTGTATCTGACGAGTGATCTTCTCCTGTTCCTGTTGTCGTCGCTCCTGCGTTTTCTGCAGCAGTCGTTGGCGAGCCAAGTGCTGTTCTTCGATCAACTTCATTTGGAACTGGGTTTCTTGGCTGATGAGCTGCAGTTCTTGGTCTCTCGTGGGTGGATCGGCGAATGGAAAAATCAAGTGGGCGGATGTAGTATTTGAGGAGTCAGGTTCGACGAGAGGTGATGATGACTCTGATTTTCTGCTATTCTTCGAAATGGTTGGTAGTTGACCCTTTGCTGCAGTTGTTGTTGGTGCATTTCTTTCTTCTGAGGTAGTTTCAGTGCATTGGAGAGGGAAACTTGAAGGCAGAGTAGCATCTGGGAGACATGGGATGTGATGGTCCTTTGAACTGGTTTTCTCCCCGAAATGAGGCTCTCGCTCAAGCGCTTGTCTTGAAATCGGCGCGCGCTCATCTATTCGGTCGACGTTACAGCCAATTTCTGGTGTCCTAGAACCATTTTCAGTGTTTCTCGATGATGATGCTGGTGGTAACACTGATGAAGAGTTAATGCTGTCACTTTGCTGGCATATGTCTGCTTCGATGGAGTTTGTAGCACTACTACAAACAGGAACTGAGGCTGGCGATTCGATCAGAATGGTCGAAGAAGGAGACAGAATGGTCGTCTGGAGGTCGTCCAGATCCTGTCGGATGAACGCGAAAAACTCCTCGTCGCACTTCTCCACACTCGCGAGCAGCAATCCCCACGACGAAGGTGCCGGCGTTGGTGGTGATGATGCATTGCCGTCGCTGGTCAAAGGCTGCTGGTGGAGCTGTTGCTGCTGTATATCCTGATCTGAATTTGAGATTTGTCGCAAGAGCTCATCCAGGTCCAGTCGGATATACTCACTGACTGGGGCGACGATGCCAGGCTCGTGTTGCTGTTGTTGCTCACTTCCTCCAGGTTGCAGACTCGATGCCTCGTCATCAAAATCTTCACCATCATCTTCGTTTTCATCCACGAGCCCAGCGAGCTCTGCGGTGAGCTCTTCTTCCAGTGCGCGCCGCTCCTCGGCGTCCATAGCTTGACTCTCGGATTCCTTAGGTGGTGAGATTACTCCAGCGCATTGTTCCTCTGCAGTACAGCCATGTCAAAAGTTCAGCGTGATAAACATCTAGCTACACCATCAACACGCCGCACAAAGTTGGGATGACAGGCATTGGACACTTACGTAGTGGGGGTCAAAGAGCGCAGGAGGTCGACTTCGTAACCCTGCTATTTATTTCCAAGCGAGCGTGTATTTTTGAGTTCATCTCCCAGTTTTTGCTGGCCGATTCGTAATTCTTCCATTCATTTCTTGAGTCTTTCGCCATTTGATAGTCAGTCGTTCTTTCAATTCATTCGTCCTGACCTGCGGCGATTTCATCTTCACTGTTCTGATCTAAAAGAGGAACAAGCGCTCAGCTTTCTTGAGCGGCGCACAGTTCTTCTCGCAGCACACATCGATCAAGCTCTTCTCGTTGCCGCGCGCGTCCATCTCTTCGTCGCTCATGTCCAGCAAACGCGTGCAAATGGCGCTCGAAAGTGCGTAGAAGCCGTCGAGTCCGATATAATTCTCGTGCAGCATCATTTTCTGGAGCAGCGAGAACGGCTGCGCTGGCTGGGTGAATTCGTCACCTGCTACTGGAACCAAAACAGAGTGCTCCAACGCGTCAGCGAGAGTCATCGCATCAGTATCCGTCATGATATTCCCGCTCATGTCCAATTCTCGAAGATGCGGGCAGTTGTGCAGAGTTCGGAACAGCGCTTGGCAGCCAGCCTCTCCAGCAAAGTTGCCACGCAGCACGAGCGTCTTCAGATCCCTAAAGTATGCTGGGGAGGTCTGCAGCAGGGTCGCCAGTTGCTGAATCCTGGCGTCACCGAGGAACGTCGAGTCGAGAATCAGGTGCTTGAGACCTGCTGGCTTGTGGGGTCCTCCTCGGTAGTAGCTGTTGACATTTCTGTACACGAGCGAGCGCAGACACTCGAGGATCGTGTCGCTCTCAGTCGCAAACTCGAATGGTGCGCGAAGTTCCAGCGCTTGGAGCGATAAGCAGGCCTTCTGGTGGAACGCCGCAGTGACCTGGGACAAAATCTGAAAGCCGTGCACTTGAATTCGCTGTTGGCTGCTGGTCTTGCTCGCTGGAACACCGTATCCGCGTGGGAGATCAGACAACGTGGTACGCTCGTTTCGACTATTCGTCACAACCAGACGACGGAGACTCGTGCACTTGATCATCAGCTTGGTGACGTAGTCGCCCGCAAGCAAATGAGCTCCGATCGACAGCTTCCGTGCGTCGAGTGTCAGTGAGAACACCATGCTCGGTGCATGAGCAGCGAGGAACTGGTTCACGGATCGCGCGCGCAACACCTCGTCGCCGTCGAGGAACTGGAACACCTGGGAGACCAGATCCAGGTCGTTGTTCAGGAACAGTGTGCTGTTGTCGTTGATAGCAGACATTTCAACGTTGACCGTGGCTTCTTGAGTGACATCATTGTAGCTGCTCACTCCCTGCTCTTGGCGCTGGCGCTTGTACGACGTAGCTCGTCGTCCTCCCTGGGAGACAGTCTCTTCGATCGAGAACTTGCTGATCGACGCGCGGCGCGGACGCTTCAGGCAACTCTGTCGCTGGCATCCCCCTGGAGTCCTTGGACTCGTCAGGGAGAGCATCGCCGAGGCTACCTCTGGATCTGGTTTCCTAATGCTAAGGGTGCTGGTAGGTGAGCTCGCGGTGCTGCTGGACGCATTCGTGGACGCTGCTGTGTCCAGCTGCTGGGTCACCAGCGCCTGCACGCGGCGCTCCAAGCTGCATTCGTTCGCGTACTCGTTGCGCGAGTGGGCCGCGTTGTAGAGCATCCACTCGAGACGCTGCACCACCGTCGCTGGGGTCGCTGTATTCAGGTTGGCGCTCTCGAGTGCTGGGAAGAGCGTGCGCAGCTTCTCCACTATGCGCGTCCGCACGTCGCTGTTGTCTTCACTATGCCAGCGCTTTGGCGCGCGCGCCGGTCTTGTCGGCTGCTGCTGTTGCTGAGGTGGATTTGAGCGCGGCTCGTGTTGCTGTTGGCGGCTCAAGTAAGATCCACGAGATGCACTCGCGTGTCGGCCCCGCTCCATGTCGCCATGACCGCTGCTGCTGCTGGTAAAGGATCTCCTTCTCGTCAGCGTCGTCGCGCGTACTGCGCCACCTGCTGCTGTTGTCTGCTTATTGCCGCGATTCATTCGTACCTACCTTAGAGAGCGAATGAATGGCTTCCTTGCAATACGAATGCGTGTGTGTCACCCGTGCGACTCACACCAAACAGCAACAAAGCGAAAGTGGCGCTTAGAGAAACTGAAAACGAATGAACGAATCTCGCTGTGTGGGCTGCTTGTCGCGCGTGCTTTTGCGTCGCGCGGCGCGTACGTCTGCCGATCGCGCACGATAGACTGCGAGCGATCGCGGATGTGTCTCGCGTGAGTGCTCACTGTTCTTGCTGGATGTATGGAGATGAGAGAGCAGATGAGAGAGCAGATGAGGAGAGGAGGGAGAATGCGGTTGGAGTCGGTTCCTCCTCCTTCACGCCTTCGCGTATAAGGACGACGCTGCTTCCGGTGCTGCCGCTCGGGGTTGTGAAAGATCCAATGGCGATCGACGGGGCGATCGATGCGAATAGGCGACAAACTCGATCGACGCGCTGAGTCCACTCACGCGGCGAGGGATGAGACGAGCGGTCCTTTGGAAAACCTGCTGCTGTCTTGCTTGCCAAGATGGAAATTGTGGAGTTTGTATGGCGAAAATGCGCGAGATTGCGTCTGTTGCAGTGCCAAAATGGGGTAAATGCGGCAATTTACAAGCAGGTTGTGGCCTACCGTAAAATTAACAGAGCGAGGGGAGAGAAAGACTGCAAAAAGATTTTCGAGCCGGGAGCGCGTACCGTGATAGGTGAAGTAAACAATGATGAAACTCATGAAATCCTGTTTATTATATATAACAATATAATAACACACTATATACACTTATATTCTTTTATTAATATGGTTAAGAACAGATACGCATTTTAAAAGGACATATAACTGAGTTGGCGCATCGCATGTTGGCTGTTTTATGGTGAGCATGCTGCTGAATGTCCCAAACGGCACCATCCTGGCCTGTCTATAACCTGGCGCCGCTATGAATTCAGATCGCAAAACTCTATTATCTCTTGTATGGAGGTACACATGTCCCTTGAATAGAGGAAATACCTCCCAAAGCTAAATGTTTTGGCCACTTTTGTTTGCTAGCACGTGAGTTCTGACGATTTCTTGGAGGATAATACTCAGAGCCGTTGAAAAAATGTGGTGCATACGTAGTATCTAGAACAGTGAAAAAATGGCGGGAACGAATGGGGAAATTTGTCCAAAGGGACACATTTTTTCAAACTGCAGTGGGCTTGCTTCCCGCTTCTTGCAGCTTCTGGGTCTTTGCAAGAAGGAAATAGCTCACAGACAAGGCAAACCTCAGAAAGCTCCCATCTTCAAGAGGGCTTCCAGTGCAACAGTACGCATGTGCGCACGTAGGATACGGTACAGATGTGACTCGAGAGTTTCTATCGATGACTCGTCCACACAGTGAGTGTATCCAAATCTCAAAATTGCAGGTGCCATTGCACAGCAGCCAACGTGATCATAGAAAAATCAGCCCCAACTTTTCAAATCACACTTTCAGGTGGTCTACACATACAACGCCAACGCCAAAGCATCGAATCGAACGAGCAAGTGAGTCACTTGTTAATTGACTGTTTGGTTGCGAGATTTGGCATCAACCGTCTCTTGTATGGAGGAACGAAAGTCCGCAAAAGCTTTGAACCGGATCGATCCCAACCACCGCCGCCTTAGCAAATGGTCAACAAAAACATCCAGCGAGTTAGTTGCTCACACAATCAACGATGCTCCCTTGGACTTCGCCATTCTGAGCCAAGTAAGAGCGAAGTTAAGCTCAAAGAGTTTGAAGCTGCAAACGCGAACGCGATCTGCTTTCTTGGATCTCAGTCAGGATGCGTCGCGCAAAACCTCTATACAAGACACACTCCTCATCAGCAGGCGCATCCATCGCATCATCTGGAGGGGAAAGAGCGCATTTTCCTCACAGCCAAACCTGCTCTCTCTCTCTTGCGAAAAAGCGCATCCGAATGGAGATGGCCCTCGTGGATGCGATAGCATGCGACACATCGGGCCGCTCTCCAGCACTTCCCTTGCTTTGTGGATTGATATCTTTCATGGTGCCAACATGCATACAACGCTGAACACCATGCGCTCGCTCATGCGTTCAGGATGCGCGTTCCCCCTATACTAACTGTATGGGAAGCAATTTCCTCCGAATGCGTCTCGTCCATTTATTAATCGACGAAGGAAGGAAGGAAGGCAAGAAGGCAACAAGATTATTGCTGGAAATATTTTCGAGCGGCACGAATATTGCGATGCGCTGCCTTTCGCATGTTTTCCGATTTCTTCAGTCCAGTGGTCGTAACGCACTGGCGCGAATGGCTGCAAACGAGGTGCGTCAACCTGAACGCTGCACGCCGGCCACGCTTCTTCTTCTTCTCCTTCTTCGGCGTGACTCTCCATCCAAAAAAGTGCTCCACCTCTCTGGGCAGCGACGCATTGCGACTGACCGGATGGACGGATTTGATTTGATTTGTACAAGGGATCCATTCCTGGATCGATCTCGCTTGTCGCTCTCTCTGTGGAGCTCCTCGGATGATGGAGCTCAAGTGCAAGTTGCACTTCAACTCTGCATAATACTGCGCCGTCCATTTTCATGCCATCCAACCAGAGTCTACTGGAATTGTCTTGATGTTTCAGGCTTGCTATGCAAGCCACGCGCAAACGAATGGAAAATTGTGGTTCTCATATTTATTTACCTTGTTCAACCAGTCCGTTCCCCTCTCTTCCTTTATGTTTGGCCATGCCGGCCCTTCACTTGCCTTTACTTCCATCCGCCGGCCTTGCGCTTCTTCGCCGGAGGTGGCGGGGACGTGAACTTGGCTAATCGGCTCAGCCCTGACTTTTTGGAGCCTCTTCCAGTCGTACTCTCTTTAGCTGCACCAGCAGCTCCGGCACCGCTGGGTTTCTTGAGAAACGGGTTCGCAGGCGCAACCAAGCGCTCCACCACGGGTTTGGCGACTGGCATTGCTGTCGAAGAGGCAGAGCCAGACTTGGAGAAGAACGACGAGGACGGGGATGAGGCCGAGCTGATAAGTGCGCGCTCGGACTCCTCGACCTCCTGGGCCGAGTCCTCGAAGCGCTCGTCCTCATGATGACTCTCCATCTCAGTCGGTTGCGGGTGCTGCGGAGCTGCTCGTCGGCTCAGCAGCGCCTTGCTCTGCAGGTTCGCACGCAGTGGCTCTTGTTGTGACACCGGCGCTTGGCACTGAGACTGGGAAGACTGCGTACGGGCTGAGCCGGTAAAATGCGGGACTCGTTCCTCTGCATGCTGCTGCTGTTGCTGTTGCTGTTGCTCGAACTTGACGTAGTAGAGCTGGTAGAGCTCGTTCTGCAGCTGACGCAACCCAAAGTGGATCGCGAGCTTCTGCGCGATCTGGTGCGACTTCTCCAGGTGCAGACACTTGGCCAGGTCCAACACACGCGCGGGTTCGTCGTTCGAGCACGCGGTCTTCATCATCAGGATCAGTGCCTTGTCCATCTCGGCCTGCTCCTGCACGAGCGTGTTCTCGATCTCATCACTGTTCCCATTCTCCAGCGCCGAGAACGACTCGAGTCCAAACACGCGCACGTTTTGCCACATCACATTCGCGCCGGCAGCGTCCGCCTTCTTAGACGACGAGCCACCGGAGGTCTTTGGGAACGACGCGTTGCGCAACACGAACGTCAAGGGCACGGGACGGTGCTTACCGCGCAGCTTTGGCGCGCGCGCGACTTTCTCTAATGGGAAGTAGAGCAGCGAATCGTTCACAATGCCGAGCGTGAAGATGTCCGTGCGGTCGTCGGGCTTCTTGTTGAGCGCATTGCCGATACAGCCGATGGGGAACCAGTTCCAGCCGACGCTCTCCGTGAGTGCCTGCACGCAACCGAGCGAATCCACGGCGTACAGGATGAGGCGGTCGTCAAAGCCGAGCCACGAGAGCGTGGACCAGAGCTTGAGGTCCTCGCGCGCCTGCTCGTTCTCCTTGTGGGACGCAAACACGTCCGCGGGTGGCGGCGAGAGCGGCAAGTCACCCTTGGTGAGCAACTTCACGCGGTGCGACGACGAGTCCACTCGCACCTGCAGCAGCTGGTACTCGAGCTTCCCAAACACGTCCTGGTACACGATCGCAAGTCGCGATTGCTTGGCGGTCATGGTCACAATGCGGCCGGGCAAGCGCACGAGCGCGTACTCGACGCCGCTCGTCGTGTAGATGCGCAGGCAGTGCAGCGACGTGGCCACGGCGCAGAACTCAGCCGCGGCAGCGACGCACTCGGCGTCTTCGCCCTCGGGCAGGTCGAGGTGCCACGAGCTGTTGTTCGCCCAGGACTCGAACGGACGGTAGAACACGAAGCTGCTGATAATGTCGCTGTTGCTGTTGCCACCGCCCGCGGCATCGTCTTCCCAATCTTCGCGCGCGCGTCGCGGCACGCCGAAGAACGCGCCGTGGTCGTCGAGACACGCCATGGAGAACATGTAATTGTCGCTGAACTTGAAGCCGCGGCGCGCCTTGTCTGCGAACTCAACCTTGACGAGGTTCTCGCTCAGGTTCGCGCCGCGGATCGTCTCGATCTCGCCCACGGGTGTCCACGCCAAGAGGCACACCGCGCCGTCCTTGACACTTCCAGACTGGAATGGCTCGGTGAATGTTCGGAAGGGTGAGATTGTGGAGCCAAAAGCTCCAAGACCTGTTGATGACAAGTTTCTGCGAGAGCTACTGCCGTTTGCGTAGTCGTCGTCACGGTTGCCAACGTCCATGTCGTTATCATCGAGTTGGGTAGAGGTGTTCGCTGCTGCGGCTTGGCCAAAGCCAAAGCTCGCCTTGATCGCTTCAACGCGGGTCTCATTGTCGTCTTCCTCCTCGTCACCATCTTCGTCTTCGTTGTCATCGTCGTCAATGCTGTGGTTGTCTTCGCCTGCTTCATCGTTGATGAAGGACGACGCGTTCATTTTCTTCTTCTTGGTCTTCTTCGGGGCTTGCGTGGTCTTGGACTTCTCTCTATCAATTGATGCCAAAGTAGTTCCTGAAGCAGCTGGAGCACCGGTGCCAAACACTTGCTTCACTTGCGGTGGCGTTCGACCCATTGGGATCACGTCCTTCACAAAGCCAAACTTGCCGCCGGCGTGATACACGACGAGCGCGTTCTGGGAGATCGCCCACTCTACCGAGAGGACTGAGTAGTCCAATTTGAACGAGCGCACCACTTCTTTCGTTACCACCGACCAGACAAACACCTGCTTTGCGAGCGTCGCCGCAGCAACGTACATGCCATTCGGCGAGAACGCCACGATATTGATGTCCGAGCTGATACTCTTGCCAATTGGGAGCATGAGCTGGCCCGCGCTCTTCCAGCTTGAGCGGTCGAAGAGCTCAATGACTCCCTGGTTCACGGGCACAGCGAGCAGGTTGTTCTTCTCGCCTCGCTGCCATGCGCACCGGCAGAGCACCTCGTCGTCCTTGATGTCCTTGTACTGCACTTTGAACACCGCCTTCTCGACAGCCTTCATCTTTTCTGGATCGAGCTTGAATACGCGCACCGTGCTATCTTCGCTGGACGAGCAGATGAACTCTTCATGTGGGTCAATCGCGACGCTCTTGATGCCGTGGTCGTGCCCGTCAATCAAGATCACTTGGTCGGTCGCGGATCGCAGCAGTACTTTGACCTTCGACTCCTCGTCTGCGATCGCGATATATTTCTCCGAGCACACGACCTGGCGAATCACGACAGTGGACCGAAACAGCAGCTTGTCCATCTGTGGAGCGCCGCTCGTGGGCATCGAGTAGCTGTACAGCGAGTTTTCTTCTTCCTGTACGACGAGCAAGTGCGTCTGTTCGGGCGTCACAGCGCAGGACGGCACGGCTCCGTCGCAGACCACGCTCTCAGACACGACCGTCTCTGTGTTCAAGTCGGTCAAATACACGACGCCGTCTTCTCCGCTCGTGACGACGATGTCGTGCCCGACTTGCGCGTCGTCCTTGAGCGCGCGCTTGGATTGGAAGAGCACCATGCCGCCCATGCCGTTGATGTTGACCGTGATCTCCTTCATGGACTCCATGGCTGCCGCGTCTCGCTAAGTGCACAAGCAGCGATAGATGCCGAGTTTTTGCTGCAGAGCGTTCTTGACTGTGGTCGATCACACGAGTTGCTTTGCCACCCGCTTGCGCAGCTCAATCAGTCGTCCTCAAAACAGTGTCTCGCAATGTTTTTTGGTGCATATATTTTTTGGCGCCAAACCTGAAAATGGCGGGAGGCTGTGTGAATGTGGCACACATAATTTCAGGATTATGCCAAAATTTATGCGTAACCCACAATAATCTATTCTGTTCGCATTTATAGATCGCATTTACAAATAAATTCTGAGTATACAGTGCGCCTAATTGATATGCGGACACCCACATTTTGACTTCTCTCAGAC
>JALBZZ010000457.1:0-24775 GCA_038051095.1 Globisporangium irregulare
CCGACGTGATCACCATGTACGAGAACAACATCAAGCAGAACTACGCCGAGTATGTTGAGCGGTACGTCAACGTGTCGTGGCGCAAGAAGGAGGAGGTCGACGTGATTAGGGAGAGCTGGAGGAGCACGAGTACCCGCCAGAATGCACTGCGCGCAAAGTCAAGGATGATCTGCTCAAGTCACACCAGCCGAAGACGCCCCGCCCCTCTACCACGCGTGGATAGACGAGCAGCGCAAACTTGTGCTCTTTGCGAGGAATCTGAAAAAGGACAACGTCCACCACGACATCCAGTGCTTGTCGCAGGACTACCTCCCGTGCATACTGCGCACGATGAAGGCGGTTGAAGCGCACGACACGAGCGTCAAGAACGCATGTCCACTGCGCAGTAACGTCGTGCCCAAACACGTCCACATAGACACGACCTCGCTCGCGAAGCTTTGCTTCACAAAGAAACATGGCAAGCAAGCCGACTAATTGAAAGGAGATGACCTCGACGACCGCAAAGAGAGCTCCTAGGGATTCTTCTTCAAGATCAACATGAAGTGCTTCTGCGTGAAGGGCTACACGTTCGACCACCAGATTGTTATGGACGGCGTTGGCTGCAGCATCCTCCTGAAGCGAAAGGCTCTTTCCAATGAGCGGGTGATCCAAGAAAGAATAGAGAAATGCGAGATGTACATCGACGAGGTTGTCGACTACGAACCTCTGAAGGACAAGATGGTCGTCGCGATCGACCCGAACTTGTTGTACTACGTCGACGAAGACACCAAGGATCATACAAGGTTCTGCTACACTCAGGACACGCGCCGGAGAGAGACGAAGGTGAAGAAGTACCGGGACTTTGTACAGGAACGTAAACAGGAGGTGATCGACGGCAAGCGCATCGACGAATGGGAGGCGGAGCTGAGCGCCTACAACAGGAAGACGGCCGACTTTGAGCGCTTCAAAGCTTACGTGGAGAAAAAGAACGAGGTGAGCAGGCGTCTGAGCCAAGTGTACAGCGAGTACATCTTCCGGAAGCTGAAGCTGGGGGGCTACATGCGCCGCCAGATAATGGAGATCGGCTCCTGAAGCGGTTCGAGGAGCTATTTGGAAGCGGAGCAGACATGATCGTCACGATCGGGGATTGGAGCCAGAGGCAGCATCGCAGGTTCAAGGAGCCCGTCAAGGACAAGGGCTTTAGGACGATGTTTATGTTTCGGAAAGCGAGCTACGACGCGCGCCTGGTCGATGAGTTGGTGAGCTCCGCACCAGCAGCAGATGCAGCGCATGCGAACAGGGCGAGTGCGAGACGTTCCGGAAATGCGAGAACCCTCGACCGTACAGGAGCGGCATAATCTTGCGTCACGGGCTGGTCAGGTGTACGACTTGTTCTAGGCTGTGGAACCGAGATACGAACGTACGTGGAACATCTGGCGGCGGCGAGCGCGACCCGAGGTGAGAGTCACTCCGAGTATCTTCAAAGGGTCAGTAAGGCTTCGTCGGTTGCCACACCCACGATTGACAGTTGCTGGACTCGCCAACAAACAGTCAAGCACACCAACATCAGCAACTTGCAAGCATGTCAGCGTCGTTCTCAACGCAGCTCTCCATGCCGCCGCTCACGTCGGTGGTGGTCGTGCTGCGAACCACCGGGGCTGTATCTTCGCGAGTCGCCGTGCTACCGCATGTCGTCGCAGCGATCAGCGACTTTCTCGACCACGCGCTGCCATCAATCTGGAATTTTCTGCGCGTGTGCGAGACCAACGTGTTGTCTCTACTTCTTCGTCTTGTTGCTCGCGGCATTGTGGTCAATGTTGACCTGTTCTTCTGGGAGTATCAGTGCGGCTACTTGGAAATTGCAAAGTGGCTCCACGAGAACCGAAGCGAGGGATGTACTGTGGGCGCCATGGATGGCGCAGCGTCACGCGGTTATCCTGATATTGTCAAGTTCCTGCATGAATGCCGCCGCGAAGGCTGCATGACCAGGGCGATGCATCGCGCTGTGGAGAACAAACACTTTGAAATCATTCTCTCCTTGCATGCGAACAGCACGGAAGGCTGTGGACTGAAGACGATCAATCAAGAGGATGATTCTTGCATCGAGTATCTGAAGATCGTGCAGTGGCTGCATACGAGTTATCCCGGTTCTGTGGACGTTGACTGAGGGACATCCGAAGACAACTTTGATTCTTACTACATCAGTGTTCAGCCATATCTTAGGTCTAACGCCAACAATGTGAAGCCGTCGATTTGCTGGTCATCCCAGTCCAGCAGTGCACACTTCAGTTTGAGCTCACGTTGCTGAGCTAGCAAGTTGGAGCCTGAGGGTATGATCAATAGTGGAAGGAGATAAATGCTAAATCGGTAGTAGTATCCATACAGTATCGGCCACGCCGTCCAGTAACAGAGTAGCAAACAAAGACAGTTACTGTTTGTATGAAATCTATCGTTCATGAAGCAAACGTTCGTAACATTTGGCAACTGCATCATCGAGAGAATACTGGAGTCAGAACCCGAGAGAGTGGAGCGATAGTGATGCCAGTGAGCGTAAGAGCCCGCTGAGCACCTTGGAGGTTGCTCTCCAAGCTCTAGCACACTCGTTCGCAGGCTGTAGTTATTCCCTCCGAGTTGACTTGGCGTGAATAAGCCTCTTTCAGTTTTTGATAGTCCTCCAAGTCTATTGTGATCCGAGCCCGTGGAATAAATGCTGCTTTGAAACAGTTGAATACAGGAGGAGTCTGTTCTTGGATAGAACTACACTGTAATGAAGTTGGTGGCTAGAATGTGAGAGTTGAGTTGGCGGAATCGTCATTGGATCGTTTCGCAAATAGGAAATATCTGGTTGGTTGCAACGTTAAAGCAAAAATCTTAGGTCTCCTCACGCTTCTGCTTGTGAGCTCTCAAGTCGTGGGGTTTTTCTAGCCGTGGATACTGCCACCGTCTGATTATGTGAGGTACTGACCACTATACTACACACGCCTGCAACCGTCTGATTATGAAGCAAAAATGAAGACTTAGCTTGCCTCCCTCATACAAAATCTGATACATCTTGAAGAGTCACAGACTTTAGTAAACATTCTTGGACTGTAGCAATAACAAATCCAAGAAACAACGAAATCTTTTTCGGGCTGTTGCTCGGCAGCACTTTTCGCCGTGAGCAAGCCAAACAATCTGCATCTATACACACACACGACGAGGTGGCCGCAATCACCTCGAATTGCCTGTGTGGGATCTGATCGATAGCGAAGGAATGCTGTTTTTGGATCCAGAAAATGACAAACGTCCTGCAACTCGAGTGGCCACAATCAATTCTCGAACCGTCGATTTGTTTCAAGCCAAAACAAAAATGAGAGCGGCCCTTCACTCAACTTTACCATCATTCTGCAACTAATCCCCTTCTCTCCTTACAAATCATCAAAATTACTATTAAGATCATTGATTTTACTGATTATTTTGCATCAGCCAAGATAGTTTGATGAAATTCCCAGAAATGACCCTATTTTCCTTCTCTCGTTTGTTCCTTGAGCGAACAGTTGCTTTTCTGCGCTGCTTTCTCATCGCGACTGCTCAGAGTTCGTTTTTCTCTCTCGGACGCAAGCGACCAGCCCCGCATCCCAGTCCAAGAAGAAAAAGAAACCAACGACTTCAACCCCCGCCCCATACTCAACCCAAGTCAATCAAGAGAAGAAGAGAAGAATGGTGGCGCGCGCTCTCACGCTCGCGCTGCATGCGCCAGACGCAACCGCCTCCTCAACGTCCGTCGCGCCGCTGGAAGTGCCGCTAACATCCGCGGACCAGCCCAGCGAGCTGCTCGTGCGCTTTGACGAACTGCGCACGCGCGCGCTCACGCTGGTCAGCGACGACGTCACGGGATGCACGCTCACGTACTTGGACGTCGACGGCGACAATGTCACGCTCGCGAGCGACCGCGATCTGCAGGAGCTGCTCCAGTACATGAATGATGAGCGCTTGGAGCGCGTGACGGTCGTCGTCAAGCAGAACCGCAGCGTCATGCAAATCCAGTTGAAGGGACTCGTGTCGGCGATGACGAAGCTCACCCAGCACCTGGAGATCAAGGAGAAGAAACCCACAGTCGCGGAAGCGCTCGCGTGGATCGCGACGAGTGTCACGGCGTGGGAAGTGGCTGCCGATGCCTCGGAACTCGCGGCGATCCGTGACGACGTGCTGGAAGTGCTGTCGGACGCGGAGTTCCGCAATGCGGTGGAAGCTTTGAGCGCGTCGAGCGAGTTTAAGGATCTGGTGGACGAGATCTTGAACGCGATCTTCAAGAAGGAGGAAGGGTTGATTGATGAGCTGCTGACTGCTCGCTTCGATGCGCTGTTTGCTTTTGCGCAACATGTCCTCACTGAGTGCCCGAAGCTGAAGGACATTTTGATCCGCCTCGTGAAGCGTTGTGCTGCGTGCTTGCTGCGCTACAACGCCGAGATGTTGGTGCGAGGTGAGGAAGACCGTGAAACGGTGGACCTCGACGTGTCGGACACGGTCTCGGAGGCGAGCGCCAGCGGCCTTGTCCACGAGAACTTCATGTGCGATGGCTGCAACGTCATTCCAATTGTCGGATCCCGCTACCGCTCGTCGACCAACCCGAACATGGATCTTTGCCACGCGTGCTTCTCCTCAGGCGTGCACAACGAAGAGTCTGGTCCGTTCGTTGAGGTCACCCGCGAGCAAGCGCTTCACATGGGAATCATTTGTGATGGTTGTGAAATGGCGCCAATTGTTGGTGTGCGCTACAAGGCGTTGAACGAGAAGGATTTCGACTTGTGCGAAGCCTGTGAAGCCAGCGGCAAGTGGGAGAGCCACGAGCCATTTGTGAAGATCAACAGTCCATCGCGCGCCCCGAAGAAGATGCGTGAAGAGAAGCGTGACGACGATCATGAGGACACTCTGGTGCATCCATTTGTGACCTGCGATGGTTGCGAGATGAGTCCAATTGTCGGCACACGCTTCAAGTCGACGGTTGTGCGCAACTTTGACTTGTGCGAGAAGTGCGAGGCCAGTGGTGCGTGGACGAAGACGCATGCGCCGTTTGCAACGATTGATGGCGGCGATTTCCGTGGCTCGAGAGCGTGGTTCAAGTTCGGAGAAGGCAGGTTCAAGAAATTCCGTGGTTTCCACGAACACGGTCGCTTCGGTCGTCACGGACGTCACGGCCACCACGGCCACCACGGTCACCATGGACACCATGGACACCATGGACACCACGGCGATGACCACCATGGTCACCCTCACCCACACCCACATCCACATCCTCACCCGCACCCGCACCCACCTCACCACCATCACCACCACCACAACCGACATGACGGCGATGCTCCAGACAGACGGTTCTTCATGGAAGGGTGGCGCGAGAATATGCAGCTGCAGGCACGCTTCGTTGAAGATGTGACGATTCCAGACGGATGCGTCGTGAGTCCAACAGCGTCGCTGCGCAAGTCGTGGAAGCTCGAGAACAGTGGTGACAACGTGTGGCCGGAAGGCTGCTACATGATGATCCAGGCCGGAAACCCAAGTTTTGGTATCCAAGCCGATGAGACCAAGATCGCCCTGCCTGCTTTGCAGCCTGGAGACCAATGCGTCGCGGAAGTGGATGTTCGCGCTCCAGTCGTGCCAGGTCGCTACACTACCTACTGGCGTGTGTGTGATCCATCTGGAACCCAGTTCGGTCACCGCTTCTGGATTGACATCATTGTCGCCGCGGACGATGAC
This sequence comes from Globisporangium irregulare, assembly GCA_038051095.1. Lineage (NCBI taxonomy): Eukaryota > Oomycota > Peronosporomycetes > Pythiales > Pythiaceae > Globisporangium > Globisporangium irregulare. The sequence goes on from JALBZZ010000457.1 coordinate 5,713, forward strand.
GACCTCGTCTCGCTCACGACGACCGCTGATGTTGAAGTGGACAACGTTGAAATTGTCCCAGAGGTTGCTCGCTGCGACGAAGAAGAGACTGTGACGGTGTCTGTTGATGTTGATGACGACAGCGATAGCAACTCCGACAGTGGAAGCGACAGTGCCAGTGATAGCTCGAGTGACAGTGCCAGTGACAGCGCTAGTGACAGTGACAGTGACGACTCTTCGGACGCTGGCGATGACAACAACAATGCTGCGGGCAGCGATGACGACGATGATGGTGATGATGATGTCGAGATTGTTGGTGTCCGAGTCGCTGGAGCCGCTGAAGACGACCGGTACGCCGATGCGCTCACCATGCTTGCGTCGATGGGATTCGAGGACAAGACCAAGAACCGTCGCCATTTGGATTCGGCTGAGGGCAACATCACGAACGCCGTGATTTCTCTCCTCGCTGAGTAACTCACTCCTTCGCTTGATTTGATTTCGATTGTCGACGTGCGCCGCGATCCGTGAAGCTTCGTAGTCGACTTGCATGTGTAGCATTTGAGCTTTGATTTGTTGATTTGGTTTTCTCTTTTCGTTCTCTTTATGGAAAAACAAATAAAAACGACCTGAAAGGGTCGAAACAAACGTGTCCGCTTGTGTTTTCGTTTGCTTTTGCTGCTGATTCTCGTGGTTGATGCCACGCATGGAGTCACTTCTGTGCTGTTATTTCATCTGGAGGTCTCTTGATCGCTGTAATCGGATCTCCCACAAAATCATCTTAGTTTCTAGCCTGTGCACAGAGCAATACCGAGCGCCAGAACAACTTTTGGGTATTTTTCAAGTTTTACCAAGCTATACGCGTAGCATGAAGAACGCTACCCGTTTTATCCGTTCTTTTCCAATGAGTGACGCAAACCACTGCGGCAGCTCCTGCGCGTCATGCGTCACGACCTCGCGTATCTCCTGGATCTCCTTGGCAGTGTGTGAGCGAGCAGTAGGTTCTTGCTGGTCTCCTCCAGTATCCGCAGTCCGTCGCTCTTGTTCTTCATGGAGATGCCTGCGGGACAGTGTATCGTCTCCATCGAAACCCAAGATCGTATTCATTCAGGCAATCCTTTGAAAATCTGTGAGAATTTCAATGTGAAAGGATTGGACAGTGATTTTGTGATCTTGGTTCAGCCTGTGTGGCTGAGGTGCAATGGCTTCGAAATGGGTACAAAATGAGCTGCGTAAGGTACGCACACGCATTGTTTGCTCGTATTTTGCCATTTGGTTTAAGTCCGCCTTCTCCCGAATTGAAGTGGTGATGTCCCGAATTTGATCTCTTTGATCCCTCGTATTGCTCCATGAATGAATTCTATTAGACTTTAGATTCTAATCTGTTTCAGTGTTTCCCAAACGATATTTAGAATCTCACCGAGTAGCTCCCCTCCTGTCAGATCCCTTCTCCACCAGTTATTATCGAGCCTTTGGCTTTTTGCGCATCAGCTCCCAATCCAAAAGGGGGAGGAATAATTGCGTCAAAGCAGCAGAAACAGAAGCAGAAGCAGCAGAGCAAGCATGGCGAGTCGTTTCTGGGCCGGAGGCTCCTCGTCGGAGGAAGAGAGCGATCACTCGAGCGACTCGGAGATCGAAACGTCGCAGCAGCAGCAGCAGCGCGCAGCGTCGCGATGGGCCGTGCAGTCCGACTCGGACTCGGACGAGGAAGTACGCGTGGTCAAGTCCGGCAAGGACAAGGCGCTCGAGGCGATTGAGCGCGCATGCGACTCGATCAAGAACCACATCAAGATCAACGACTGGACCAAGATCCTGACCGAGTTCGACGCACTCGAGAAGCACCTGCTCAAGTCCAAGAATGTGATCAGCGCGCAGGGCAACCCGAAGTTCTACATCCGCACGATCGTCGTGCTCGAGGACTTTCTGAACGAGAAGGCCAAGAACAAGGCCGACCAAAAGAAGATGAGCAAGGAGAACAACAAGGCGCTCATCCGTATGAAGGGCAAACTCAAGAAGCACCTCGAGGGCATTCAGGACGACGTCACCAAGTTCCGTGCGAACCCCGAGAGCAGCAGCAGTGAGTCGGAGAGCGAGTCCGAGTCGGAGTCCGACAGCGACAGCGACGACGACTCGTCGGAGGCCGCCGAGTCCTCGGAGGAGGAAGTGTCCGCCAAGTCTGGCAGCGACGAAGCCTCGGACGACGATGACGACAGCGCCGAGGAAGGCTCGGACGACGACGAGGACTCGGACGATGGTTCGTGGCCGAGCGAGTCGGAGTCGTCGTCGGAGTCGTCGGACGACGACAACGGCGAGCTCAAGGGCCGTGCCAAGTGGCTCAAGCAGACCCCTGCGACGGTCACCAAGGTCAAGGGACCAAAGGTGCCGAAGGCTGCGCGCGACAAGGTGCGCCGCGCGTCCGTGGACCTCGCGGCCAAACCGGTGGAGGAGGAGCTGAAGCTCTCGGTGATGCAGTTCGACCGTCGCATCAAGGAAGTCGTTGCGATGCGTGGTAAGAAGGGCACGGAGGTGTCGGAGCAGCTCACGATCCTGCGCAAGCTCGCGAACTACGCGCGCCGCCTTGGCCCAGCGCGCCAGCTTGTCGCCACCATGTACTTGCTTGGCACGCAGATCTTCGACGGCTCGAACAAGATTGATCGCGTCATGTCGGCACGTCAGTGGAAGACTGCACACACGGACCTGTCGGCGATCCTGAAGATCCTGGAGCGCAACCCGGGCTTCTCGCTCGCGCCGCTGACTTCCGAGGATCAGGCGGATATCCTCCAGGCCGGCCGCGACGCCGCGCCACTGGACAAGGATGAAGACGACTCGCAGTACGTCGACACGTTGCCAAAGGCCGGCGAGAAGGGCAAGATCAAGGTCTCGGGCGACCTCGCGTCGTTCGTCGAGCGTCTCTCGGAGGAGTACACCAAGGCTCTGCAGCAGACGGACCCGCACACGAGCGAGTACATTGGCCGTCTCTTTGACGAAGGTCTGCTCATTGAGGACGCGCAGCGTGTGCAGAGCTACTACGAGCGCCGCAACGATAACTCGCGCGCGTCGACGGTTGCGCTGATCCGCGCCGAGCTCATCTACTACAAGCACGAGTCGGTCGCGAACGCGCTCCACGAGTCGCAGGCCAAGCGCCTCAAGTACGGCGACCCGGTGCACCTGCACCCGGCGTGCAACGGCTCGGCGGCCAAGAAGGTGGAGATCGCGTCGTTTGACGCGTCGACAACCCACCCGGCGTCGATCTCGGGCCAGCCGACGGTGCACGTGGCCAAGCTCGACACGGAGAAGGAGCTGCGCGACGTGTGCCTGTTCGTGTTCAAGCACGCGGACATCCGCGCCAAGACGCGCGCGATGCTTTGCCGCATTTACCACCACGCGCTGCACGACCGCTTCCACGAGGCACGCGACCTGCTGCTGATGTCGCACATCCAGGACAACATCACGGACGCGGACATCGCGACGCAGATTCTGTTCAACCGCATGATGGCACAGCTCGGCCTCGCGGCGTTCCGCTCGGGACTCATCTGGGAGGCGCATGCGTGTCTGTCGGAGATCTGCACGGGCTCGCGCACCAAGGAGCTGCTCGCACAGGGCATGCAATCATTCCGCTTCCAGGAGCGCGATCTGGACCAGGAGCGCCTCGAGCGCCGTCGCCAGGTACCGTACCATATGCACATCAACCTAGACTTGCTCGAGACGTGTCACCTGGTGAGCGCCATGCTGCTCGAGGTGCCCAACATGGTCAACTCGCGCGTCTCGGAGCGCAAGCGCATGGTGTCGAAGGCATTCCGCAAGCTGCTCGAGTTCCACGAGCGCCTCGTGTTTGAAGGCCCTCCGGAGAACCCGCGCGACCACGTGGTGTCGGCAGCCAAGCTGCTCGCCCAGGGCTCGTGGAAGAAGTGCGCCGAGCTGCTGCTCAGTCTGTCGGTCTGGGACCTGGTGCCGGGCGTGAACGCGAGCCAGCGCGTGAAAGACATGGTGCGCCACAAGATCCAGGTCGAGGCGCTGCGTACGTACCTGCTGGCGTTCAGCGAGGAGTACGACTCGATCAGCCTCGACCGCCTGACCGAGACCTTCGAGCTTGACGACAAGACAGTGCACAGCGTGGTGTCCAAGATGATGATCAACGAGGAGCTGCAGGGCGCGTGGGACCAGTCGTCCCAGTCGATTGTGCTGCACAAGAACGAGCGCTCGAGCCTGCAGAACCTGGCGCTCCAGTACTCGGACAAGCTCGCGCAGATCGTGGAGAACAACGAGCGCATGATGGACCTGCGCACGGGCAACACCAAGGAGGACTGGAACAACCGTCGTGGTGGCGGCGGCGACCGTCGCGGCCAGTCGGACGGCCACCGCGGTGGACGCATCGGCGGCGGCGACCGCAACCGCTCGCAGAACCAGGGCGGCCGCGGCAGCTTCCGTCCGCACGGTGGACGTGGTGGCGGCCGTGGCGGAGGTCGTGGTGGCCGTGGTGGTCGTGGTGGCAACCGTCAGGACCGCCAGGACCGCAATTAGACAGGTGGATGGATGGAAATGAATGGATGGTAGCGACCATTTGCTCTGTTTCTGTAGGAAAGTAGTACCGTACGTACGTTTGCATTTCGTTCGGAATGGAGGCCCCGCCAGGCGAAACACACACGTGGCATCTTTTGTCATAAGAAGAAGAAGAGACCGATCGTCCTTGCGTTAGTCAAATATATTAAGCCTCTGTTTTGATAGTCATTCAGATTGACGCTGACGATGAGAAGCATTTCAAGGTTGTGCATACAGCGCGACGTTTGTTTATTTGAGTATTTGTTGTTCGAACGCATTTGACATCACATTTTGTACGAGCGGACGCATGGCGGATGGAATGGGTAAACCTCGCCCAGTGCATCCATCCTATCGCTTTTGCTGTCTAACTAATCGCTTGCTTTTTTTGTTTCCTCGTCGACTCAACCGAGAATCTGTTGCATCACGGTGTTCAAACGCCAGTGCTAACACTCATTCACTCAAAACTGGTTGAAGATTCATTCTGCTGCTGCGACGACTGGAGCTGCCGCTGCGGCTGGAACCTCACTGCCTTCACCTCGTCCGCGACCTCGCCCGCGTCCACGACCACGACCACGACCTCTTCCTCGTCCCCGGAAATTGCTCGAGCGCCCATTTTCGCGTTCATCACCTCCTTCAGCACCATCGTCGTTGCTCTTTGTCGGCTCCGATCCTTCACCATTTGTGCCAGAAGCAGCTTCGCCGTTCGTGGCCGCATTCTCATCATTGTTCACGCGAGGTTTTCGGTTGCGTTTCGCTTTCTTTGGGGCACCAGTTGCAACGCTAGCTTCAGCAGTATCAACAGCAGACGATGCGGGTTTTGTTTCATCGCTTGCTGGACTATCACCTTCTGCTTCTACGCCTGACTTGTTATCGTCGCGTGGCTTTCGACCTGCGCCTCGTCCACCCGAACGTCCGCCTCTGCCTCTACCACGTTTCACTGACTCGCCGCGCGCAGGTTTGTCGTCTTTTGCTACACCACTATCTTCGCCTTCAGCTGTTACCGTTGCTGCAATATTCGCTCGACTCTTTGCGTTTTCCTGGTCTTCCGCCTCTTCTTCACCGCCAGACGTCGCTGGGCCAGCTGCAGCAGCAGCCTTGCCTTTCTTCTCTGATCGCTTCGCATTGTTTTTGCGCGCTGCAAAAGGCTTGCGCGGCTTCTCGTCATCAAAAGACTTCGATACGAGCTCCACAGGAATCGGACTTTGGTACCCAGGGTCATCCTTATTCAGCTGGTCGAGTGACAGCTGGATCGAGATGCTCGGAATGTGACGCTTCGTCTCAATGCGGTCAAGCCCTTCTTCCAGCGGCTCGTACACGTCAATGGTCTCAATCGAAGAGATCTGTGTGATCTGGTGCAAGTTCTCGATACGGTGCTTCAAGATCTCGGCGACCGTCACCGCCTTGCTGATGGCATTGCCCATCGCCTTCAGCACAACGCCACGCTCATCCTTGTCCTGTAATGTCAGCAGCAACAAACACATACATACTCACACACACTCAGCATCAACGCATCTCTTTCTCACAAACGTGCCAACGTGTTCACACCGTATGCACTGATGCACACAGCGACACAATGTAGACAAGGTAAACAAGTGCATGACGGACGTACCGCAAAGAGCCCGTTCGCGTAGGAGATGTAGCTGCGCACGTTGCCCTGCTGCGTGATGCGGATCTCGTTCGCCTCGACGGGCGCCTCGTCCTGGGTCTTGGCTTTCTCCACGCGGCGGTACTTGTCCATCTATCTAACTGCCTCTTGTGTTGTGCTTGCAGTTGGTTCTGTTTCTGTTCTGTTAGCTTGGGTGCGGGCGGATTCGGAAATGATCGAGCCGAAAAGGACAACAGCATAAAATGCGGAAATGGCAGAAAGATCCGTGAAAAGTAACGATATGAAGTGGCTTCTACCGGAACAAAGACTCTGATGCTCACTCGCTTTGAAGAGGAAGGATGAAAGATGAAAAGAGAGTGAAAGAGTTTCTAGATTGTCACTTCTTGGAGTTACTTCTGAACAAGGTGGACCACTTGTTTTTGTTTGTTTGTTTTGACATGCACTCTTGATGGAAAAAATGTAGCCATGTGTCAGAATGAATGAATGAGTTGGCTGGTTGGTTAGACGACGGCCGTCCTTGGTGCATCATGATAGTTGAGATTTCACTGCTTGATATTGGGAAAAACTACCAGTTCAGCGCATTTGAATGGCCTTAGTTCAATTAGCTTCGTCTCAGTTGCTTTTCATTGGACTTGGTTAGGGTGATGATGATGCTGCCGAACTCGATTTCGGAGAGCTTCGCCACGCCGACAGCTGAGATCTGATCAAAGACGGGCTCGGTAGCGGAGACGGTGGCAAAAGGAACGACTCTTTCTGCTCCAGTTGCTCCAGTTGCTCCAGTTGCTCCAGTTGCTGCTGCTGCTGCTGGCTCTTGGTCGGCGACTGGCCGGCCGCGGTCTCGATGGTTTTCTGGAGGAACATCGAGAGGCGCTCCAACTTCTCGTCTGTCTCTCGCTTGTTTTTCATCGCAGTATCGTATTCCTGCTGCAACTTCACGCTCGTCGCGCAACTCTTGTGGAGGATCATGTTGAGCTGTACGAGCTCCTGGTGTAGCTTCTTCTCCTCGCTCATAATGTGGACCTTTTCGTCTATCAGAGCAGCCATGCGAACACAATAGTTAGTTATTGAGTGTTAGAAAGTGCAACAACTGAAAACAATGTACCAGCCCAAAAAACATACTCTTGGTATCCTGCAGCTCTTGCTTCGCCTCCCGCAATGCCCTTTGCAGCATGCGCACCGCTCGCTCAAACCCGCCGACCTCCATGAGTTTCTTCTCTGCGAGCACTTTCTCCTTGATCGCGGCGTCCTCCGACTGCTTGAGCAGCTCTTCGTCGAACTCGAGCTCTTTCATGCGCACTTTAAGTGTCGCGGCCTCGATCGTGAGCTCTTCGGACTGCTTGAGCGCGTTCGCGATCGCGAGCTGCCTCTCCTGGAGCTGTTGCGAACACTCGGCGATGTCATCGCGGACGCTCTCGATGTACAGATGGAACTGATTGCTTTCCGCCAGCTCCATGGCTGATATGGCTTATATTAGCTGTCGTCTGTCTTCTTTTTCGTACAAAGCACGAATACAACCAATCGGTAGTGTGTATGTGTGTGTGTGACATTCTTCTTCCAAGCAGCCAACTACACTATTCCTGGATGTAGCACTCGACTAAGTACGACACGCTTCATGTTGAAGCTACCATGAGCCCCGAATCGCACTTTTGCGGAGAGCAGTAACCGTACCTCCCACGCTGCGAAACGACGCACATGACATTGGGTGGTTATGCTGGTAGTTTCGTCCGAATCGTTCGATCCTTCGAGTGCGCAGCCCTTTCCCAGCAGGCTAATGACTGAATGGCTCTCGTGTGTTCTGGTGCTGTGTCTTTTCTCGCACAATTAGTGGGTTGTGTCAGCACCAACCAGAGCAAAGCAACAGCGCTCACTCTTCTTCTCGCCAGCATCCGCCAAGATCTCCTCCCTCCAGGTCCACTCTCGCCCACCTTCTCACGAGCTCAAGATACTGATCTCAATGACGCGCTCTTCTTTCCAGCGTGTGGTGGCGCTTGCCATGGTAGCAGCGCTCGCGCTCTCTTCATCGCCTGCTGATGTCTCTGCCGAGGCTGTAGGCTGCCACTGCAAGCGCACGATGAAAGGCCGCGAGCACCTGCACCCGAAAGTGCGGGAGCTTCCGGCGATGACGCTCAGTGAGCAGAAGGAAATCGAGACGAAGTACCCTAAGCACTTTGACTGGTGCGAGAAAGGCTTCTGCGTGCCGTCGTGGAACCAGCACATCCCACAGTACTGCGGCTCGTGCTACGCACACGGCGCGATGTCAAGCGCGCAAGACCGGATCAAGATCATGAACAAGAAGCGCAAGTTTACCGGGGCGGATGTGATGCTGGGGCGTCAGTCTTTTCTGAACTGCGCCCCTGGACACGGACTCTCGGATGGATGCAACGGCGGCGAAGCCAAGGACGTGTACGAGTTCATGGAGCGCTACGGTCTCCCGGACGAGTCCTGCTTGCCATACAACGCGACGGATCACACCAAGTTCACTGCGACGAACGGCACGTGCCCTCCTCACGGCTACTGCATGAAGTAAGCCCACGTTTGCTCTTTGTTCTTATGATAGTGATTGTGCGAGCCCTTACTTACAATACTGATGCTTCTTTGTGTCTCTGCAGCTGCATGTACACTCCCGAGAGTCCAACCAAGGCGAACTGCTTTCCTGTGACGAAGGTGGTCCGCTACCGTGCGAAGCGCTACGGCTCCCTCTCTGGCGAGGCTGCGATGATCAAGGAGCTCGCGAACGGTCCGATCACGTGCGGCATTGCGTGCAGTGACGGATTCACGTACGGCTACAAAGCTGGCATTTACGAAGATACGACTGGCTTCATGGACATTGATCACGACGTGGAGATCGTCGGATGGGGTGAAGAAGACGGCGTCAAGTACTGGCACGTGCGCAACTCGTGGGGTACATACTGGGGCATGAACGGCTTCTTTAAGATCGTGCGCGGCAAGAACAACCTCGGCATTGAAGCGGACTGCGCGTTCGTGGAGCCTGATATCAGCGAGGAGGAGCTCGTGTGGGAGGAGAACCCAATCTACGGCGGCTCGATATTTGGTATCGTACCTTTCAAGGAAACTGCGAAGGACCACCCGATTGAAGACACCCAGGACATCACGCACAAGGACAACGCAGAGCTGGCAGCCTTTTCGGAGGACATGACATCCCCATCGCTGCCTGCTATCAACGCTGGAGCGACGAACGAAGACGGCTTCATTGCGATGCACCCGATCGCGTTCTTTTTTGCTGGCTGCGTGTGTACGGCCTTGGCTGCGCTCGTGGTGTTGAAAACTAAGATGCGCCGATACGTGTACCGACCGATCGCGTAGAAGACCACACAGTAGTGTCGCTGTGAACTTCTTTCCCAGCTTACTTTTCATTTAGAAGCGGTTTCGACACCAGCTACTGTGCATGAGTAGCCGAATGATCCGCGTGGCTTGCCTGCATAATTATAATATGATCGCTGAATAATTAGAATCGAGCGTGTATTCATGTTGCTCTTGGCATTCGCTTGGCGTGAGATAAAGCAGAAAGTGAAGCCATTTCGCTAATACTATGTGTGTGGGTCATCCGTCGCGTCATCATCACAGAATGATGGGTTTTGGATTACGATGAGCAGAAAGACCACCATTCTTCGTTGTGGCTTAAGGTTTTAACCAATTGAAAACCTCAAAAGAGTATTTTAGCGAATCAACAACGAGTGACGGTACTCAGGACAAGAATGCCAAGGAACACCCAAATGAGCTGATGAGCAAAAGCAAAAACGAGCGGCTCATTTGACAGAGCGGCAAAGCCACCACATGAACTTGTATTAGCACGCACGCTTGCAATCTTCATTTGCCGATTGACTGCCAGTTACACACACACAAGACAGCAACCGTAATAGAAGCCACAACTCATACAACTCTTCACAGCCGACACGAATGGTGCTCTCGTCTATGCTTACATCGGTCTTCGTTAACGCGCTCACCTTCCTCGCGTTCTGCAAGGGCTTCAGCGGCAAGAACGTCCAAGTGGACGAGTTCAACTGGAGCTACATGGAGCGTGAGGGCAAAGACGAAGACAAGGCCGACACCGTTATCTTCCTGCATGGCTTTGGCGCGTTCAAGGAGTCGTGGACGCGTGTTGCCAGCGGCGTGGACAAAAAGTACCAGGTGCTGATCCCAGATCTGCCCGGTCAGGGCAAGACCACTCCCGCAGATGCGCTTGCTAGCTATAGCGTGGATTCTCAAGCCCGTCGTTTGCATCAGTTCCTTGACAAAACTGTGCACGCCGACAAGAAGGTACATCTGGTCGGGATCTCCATGGGCGGCATGATTGCGGGTGTGTTTGCTGCAAAGTACCCAGAACGAGTGCAGTCGCTGACGATGATCTGCCCCGCGGGGATCTTTATGAAGAACAAGAGCGACGCACTTCGCATCATGGAAGAGACGAGACGAAATCTGCTGCTCGCACAGACTGCCGAGGAGATCAACGAGATGCACAAGATGACGACCCACGACGCAGGCGACATCCCTAGTTTCGTCGCGGGGCTGATCGGCCAAGAGCGGGTAAGACTGCTGCTGTATACTGCTTGTGTGAATCGAAGTTGCTCTGTCGGTGTCGCTAACCCTGAATTTCTTTGCTGCGATTATTTTCTATACTGTCAGGCTAAGCAATTGCACGTGCTCGAGAAGATCGCGACCGACTGTCTTATGGAGCCGACCATCCTGGAGCAGTACCTGCCAAAAATCCGAGCCAAGACGCTCGTGATGTGGGGCAAGCAAGACCGTTTGCTGGATGTGTCGTGCCTTGAGCGCGTCAAAGAACTCCTGACTATCGACAGTAAACACATCCTCGTGTTTGATCAGTGCGGCCACGTCGTGCAGCACCAGAAACACGAGGAGTGCACAATTGCGATCAACCAGTTCCTGGTGGATAAAGCGCCGACTGGTCTAAAAGATCAGTCGTAGAATAAGACAGTAGAGGTTGAGTAGATGACTTATAATGCGCAAATCATATTGGTATTTTCTTATATTCAGGCAAAAAAGCTTCATTGTGCTGCTGGGGACTCTCCACCAAAGAACCGTCGGGTTGATTGGTGCTCAGCGCGTTCGCAGGACTCCTCAGCGCTGCTAGTAGGATAGCTGCGATCTCCATAGGCGCGACTGCGAGTACGAACATGAGCAACAAACAGTAAGTTTAGCTCTTGCACTCTTTTTTCTCTCTGTGAGACCAGCGACAATTGAAGGGAGTGAAGCCATTTTGCGAGTCAGAGCGTGTATGCAACAAACTCGCGTGTCATGATTATGGAATGACGGTCAGTGTGATTACTGGCTTTGTCATTACCATCACTCTTATTTTCTCAATTTATAGCCAATAGAATCGCTCAACTCATGTTTTTAGCGAATCGCCGTCGAGGGTCTGTGCTCAAGGACGAGAATGCCATGGAAGCGAAGTACTCAACTTGACCGTCAGAGCCAAACAGCTCATTTGCGAATAGAGCTCCTCGTACACAAGAGAGCCCAAGCGCCCATTCAACCAACCGCGCACACAGCGACACTCACCACACACGTATCCACACTACTACAATGACACTCTCATCCATCTTCACGTCCACGATGATCAACACTCTGAGCTTCGTGGCGTACTGCAAGGGCTTTGGCGGCAAGAACGTCGAGGTGGATGAGTTCAACTGGAGCTACATAGAGCGCGAGGGCAAGGAGCAGGACAAGACGGACGCCGTCGTCTTCCTGCATGGTTTCAGCTCCATGAAGGAGTCCTGGGTGCGCGTGGCCAGCGGCGTGGACAAGAAATATCAAGTGCTGATCCCCGATTTGCCTGGTCAGGGACGCACGACGCCCGCCGACGCGCTCTTCAACTACAGCGTGGACTACCAGGCGAGCAGACTGCACCAGTTCCTCGAGACGACAGTGCCTGCTGATAAGAAAGTGCACCTTGTGGGCTGCTCCATGGGCGGCATGATCGCCGGAGTGTACGCGGCCAAGTATCCGGAGCGCGTGCGATCGCTGACGATGGTCTGTCCCGCGGGCATTTCCATGAAGAACAAGAGCGACGGACTGCGGATACTAGAGGAGACCGGCAAGAACCTGCTGCTTGCGCACACTCCGGACGACATCAACGAGATGAACAAGCTCATCAGCTTCCGCGCGCGCGAGTTCCCGCGCTTCTTGGCGGGATTGGTGGGCACCGAGCGCGCCAAGCAGCTCACCGTGATCGAGAAGATCGTGGCAGACTGTCTCACGGAGCCGACCATCCTGGAGGAGTACCTGCCGAAGATCCGCGCCAAGACGCTTGTGATGTGGGGCAAACAAGACCGCGTGCTGGATGTGTCGTGCGTGGACAAGCTGGAGGAGACGATGACCGTCGACCGCAAGCACGTGCTCGTGTTCGACAACTGCGGCCACATCCTGCAGCACGAGAAGCACGAGGAGTGCACGAACGCGATCAACCAGTTCCTGGCCGACAAAGTGCCCACGGGAATACTCAAACAGTAAACCAGCGAGATGCATCCATGTGTAGGTTATTAAGATTAGATCAAATAGATAAAGGTAACGATAAGGTTGATGTGCCATGTATCGTGAGAAAATCTCGCACCATGCGAGACAGAGCTGGGTACTGTGTTACACTGTCCTGCCACGATTCAAGAGGATCGTTGTCTTCATCCACAGTTGAACTTCGAAGGAAGGTAATCATCGAGCTCGGATCACTTTTCAAGGTTCAGCGACGCAGGATACTTGTCGTACAGCCACTGCAAAACCACCATGTACTTGATGCATGCGCCAGCTTCGCCCATTCCGTTAGCTGCGCAGCCTTCGCTGCGGTTTTCGTGCAGAAGGAAAAGGATCTCAAAGTGCCCATTCTGCGCAGCACGTTGCATCGCCCTTGGTGTGCAGCCTTCCCTACGATTTTCATGCAACCACTTGACAATGTCGAAGTGCCCATTCGAAGCTGCGTAGTCCGTGGTGCCTGTAGTACACCCCTCGGTGCAGTTCTCGTGAAGCCACTTCAGCGCTTCGAGATGACTTCCAGCAGCAGCACTGCCCATCGCATCGGTGATGCATCCTTCCGACCGATTCGCATGAAACCATTTCAGGAGGTCGAGCGATTCGCTCACAGTCGCATAGTTCATCACTCCGGAAGTGCAGCCTTCTTTTCGATTCGCGTGCAACCACTTGACAATCTCCGAGTAGCCCCCGAGCGCGGCGGGGGCCATCGCAGAAGAACACCCTTCGCTCCGGTTCTCATGGAGCCATTTCACAATGTGGAGATGACCATACGCGGCGGCATTATCCATCGCAGCTGACGTGCAACCTTCGCCTCTGTTATCGTGGAACCACCACACGAGCCTGAGGTTGCCGCTCTGCGCCACGTTGTCCATAACGGAGGCCGTCCATCCATCAGAGCGGTGTCGGTGCAGCCACCACACGACACGCAAGTGACCACCTGCGGCGGCGGCGTTGACTGAATGGGAGAGCCTGTTTACAGCATCAGCTGCCGCATCAGCTTTGGCGTATATCCACCGGAGCAACTGGAGGTCTCCCTTTCGTACCGCACAGTGCAGCCCCGAGGGCAGGAACCACACGCCATCGTACTGCTCAGGATGCGCGTACAGATACTTTACCACCTCAGTGTATCCGCCGTAGATCGCGGCGTACCCTGCTGAGAAAGGTTTTGCTGTAGTATTCCCATAGTGACTCTGAAGCCACTTCATCATATCGAGATGACCGCCTCGAACTGCCGCTTCAAACGCTCTTTTGGTCCCAAACCCTCGGCTCTTCGGGTGATTGTGCAGGTATTGGAGCATCTCCAATTGCCCCTCCCAGGCGGCTTTTTCCATCATCTGTGGGAGCCAGATAGCGCTCTCGTGGGTACTTGACAGCCACTCCAGCAACCGCAGGTCCCTGTCTTCGCCGCTTCCGTCATCGTTGCATACGGCAAGACACTCGGACAGCACTCGTGCAGCCACTTGATCATCTCGAAGTTGCCGTGCTTCACAGCGAAGACGAGTCTCTGGCTGCACTGATACTTCCAGTAGTACGGGTCAACTCCAGTTGATATCCCGCGTGCAGTGAGACGCGGGAGCAGCGACAGGAGGTTGGCTTCACACGCTCGAGGGAGACTCCAGAACTTTGGGAACCAACGGTCGAGGAAGCAGCTGATCACTTGGGTGATATGCGGCAGCGTAGCGAACTGCGCGCCTGCTCTCGAGCGAAGCACGACGCACACCGACACGAGCGGACGGAGTCTTGGTGCGGGCGTCATCGCGGAGTCTGGTCGATAGATAGATTGACCTGATACCTTTGGGTTAAAAGCGCCAAAGTGAGGGTTGTCGAATGACACACCTCATCATCAGGTAATGCGAACTTCGAGCTTCAGTGACCGACTCTGAGCCTGAGGAAGCTCTGAGCCTCAGATTCAGAAGTTTGGGTCAGATACACACTCCAAGTGGCTGGCACCGATGGTCTTTCTCTTGGTCTCTCTCTTGCAAACGCAAAACTCGACTGTGTGGGCTCGCGATGTTGCAGCAGAGGACGTCACTGGTCTCTAGTGCTCGCTGCTTCTGGAGGCTCCGGATGAATCCGCTTCTCTTCACTCCTGTAGCCACTTCTGTCCAAAGAAGAAGAGTTAACTTGCCAAAAGTAAGCGGAGGTGTCAATAGAGTACGCACTGGTGAGTTTCGCTGGACACGAAGAATGTGCATTGGTTGCAGGGTTAGTTCTTGGCTATTAGGTCCTGATCATCACCTGCTTTCAGTTCATTTCGTTTAGAGTTGAAATGGAAAAAAAGAGTCAACTGTGAAGATGGCGTTTTGCGCGGAAATAAACGAAATGTGAATGTCAGTCGAAAATGTAGCCATGCCTTATTCACGGTGCACTCATTTTACACTGGTGGCAGATAGATAGTGCACTTGTATTCCAGTTCGTTGTTCAATTTCAATACTACTGCTATGTAGTCATGGTAGCTATTCACACCTGCTCTCTCTAATACTCAAGTTCTTTTTCATAAAACATACTTCAGGGCTGCGTGAACTTGGACTTCACCGCCGACGACTTGCGCACCATAGGTGACCGCAGGTACGTGAGACCGTGCGTGGGCGTCGCCGGCACATTGGAGGACGCAGCGTAGCCGCCGCCGAGCTTGGTGAGCAGTCGCTGCTTCTTATCCTCACGCTCGCGCTCGTGCTTACGCAGGTACTCGGTGTAGGGGAAGAGCAGCAAGCAGAGCAGCAGCGAGAAGCCGTAGAGCACCGTGAGGTCGCCGTCAAAGTACGCGTTCGAGAGGTATACGGCCGGGTACTCGGCGAGACTCACGACCGAGCCGATGGAGAAGATGATGCCCATGAGCGAGCCCATGTTCTTGAGTCCAAAAGTCTTGGCCGTGAACGCTGACATGACCGCGTACAGAAAAGCACGGTATCCGGCGAACACGAAGAACGTGAGGCACTGGACTTGTAGACTCGGCACGAACGCCATCAGGTTGTACATCACGCCCAGCACGTTCGTGAACAGCAGCGAGAGCGCGAGCCCTTTTTTCTCGACGATGTGGTCGATCGCCGGGACAAACAGGAAGCCCATGGGAAGCACGAAGCTGAAGATTTTGGTGAACAAGTACTCGTGCTGGCGATCGCCATAGTTCTCCAGCAGCTTGTTCGTTGTGCCGATGTAGATCGTCGCGCGCAGCACCTGCACGGCGGCAAACACGACAATATACACGAACTCGAAGGTCGCCATCTGCTTGTCCATGGCCACGTCCACGAGCTCAAACTCGTCCTGGATGCGCTGCTGCAACTGCAATCGCTGTGTCTCGAGTGCCACGCTGCCATACTGGAGGTTGGAAGAGGATAGTGGCGCGCTGTTGCTGCTGGTGCTGATCACGATTGGTGTAAGCGCAATGTCGTTGCTCGGGTAGTGCTCGCTCTCGGGTCCTGCAGTTGCTGCTTCATGCGCAAGCAGTGACTCAAGCTCCGTGTTGCTGCTGCTGTCTCTCGTCGACTCGGACTCGTCTTCGCTGAGCGCGTGCTCGTTCACGTGCCAGAGCGCGATGAGCGCGACGTAGATTGCGCCTGCGACGCCAGCAAACGCGATGAGCAGCTGCTGGCGACTGGCGTCGAAGCTCTCCTTGATCGAGTAGAGCACGAGGAACACGACGCTGCTGCCGTCGAACAGACAGCTGATCGCCGCCAGGATCGCGGTCTGGTGTTGCATCATAAGGAAGCTCGCAGGGAAGCTCGACATCATGGTCATGCTGCCGCCGAGCGCCAGCAGCGTGTACGCCGGCAGGAACACGTCGAACTCTTGGGAGTCCGCGAACGCGAGCAGCAGCAGACCTGACACTTCGATGACCGCGGCGACCATGACGGCGATCTTCGGGCCCGCGTAGTCGAGGAAGAAGCCGATGGGCAGCGCGCCGGCGTTCATCGTGACGGACGCGACCGCGAACATGAGGTTCAGTCGGTTCTCCTGCGCCACGCACGTGAGCGGGCCGTTGTCGTTGCCATCCGCGTCCACATTATTGAGGTAGTCGTCGCTGTCAAAGTCGCAGAGCTCGACGTACTGCTGCTCCTCTTGGAGCATGAGTAGCAGTGGGGCCCAGCCGAACACCAGACCCGTGAGCAGCAGGTCCGAGAGGAACACCGTGAGCACGAGCGCCACGCGCTTGGGCTCGAGTGGTTGAGAAGAAGGAGGTAAAGAGACGGACGCGGTCATTGTCGCTGTCGCTGCGGCACTGTGTGTGTGGTGGTGGTGGTGTGGGAACGGCGGAATGAAAGGGGCAACAGATGGAGGCGCGGCGCCACGCACCACGCACCAGTGAAGAGACGAAGAGACGAGAAGAGCGGAGAAGGCTGGTGGATGGCAACTGCCTGCTGCGTCACGTGGTGAATGCGAATGTGTGAGTGCCATGGCTTCTCAAAAAAGCTTCGCAAAACAACTAATCTACCTTGGATGATTGGTTTGCATGCAAAGAGGTATTTCGAAGTCAGTTTTCTTGATTAAAAATATGCGAATGTGATATTCAGGAGTTCTGACTATATAGAGCATTTTATTTGTGCGGACCCGACTTTTTGCATTCAAACAACCAAGTGGTACTGTAGTGTACCGTTTCCTGAAGGATGTGAGATGGGATCGGAAAAAGGTAAAACGATTGGCTGAAATAAAATCTCTTTTGTGAGTGCTGATTGGTGGTAATTCATAGTGGGATAAATGCACATCGTTTGGTTGGAAGCTCCATGTTCCAACCAGGAGCCTCCAAGTTGGAAAACTGTTGAAACATACAACAAACGAAAACCAGTCAAGGTTACGAGAATGTTGCTCGTACTGACGCAGATGGTTGACGTTGAAATTGCAAATGGAGTCAACTCCACCACCGCCCAAGATCCGCTCGTCCGGAGGCGGCGGCGCTGTGCGCGTGGACGCAGAGGGATACGTGCTCCATGTGCGCGCGGTCGCGGGCGTCGAGTCTTGCTGTTATGTGGAGTCTATTGACGTGGCGTTCGACATGGGCTGCTGCGCACACCAGGTCGCGAGCAAGTCGAACGTGTTCATCACGCACGGCCACGCGGACCACATCAGCGCGTTCGTGACGCACGCTGCGCGCCGTTCTCTGCAGAAGATGCGGCCCGCCAAGTACTACGTGCCGTCGCACCTTGTAGCGCACATGCAGAGTATCCTGCAGAGCTTCTCGGCGATACAGGGTGACGAGATCCGCGCGCATATCGTGTCCGTCGAGCCGTTCGAAGAGATCCATCTGTCTGCGCAGTGGGCTGTCAAGGCATTCCCGACTGTGCATCGCGTGCTGAGCCTCGGATACATTTTGTATCGCAAGCACACGAAGCTCAAGGATGAGTATGTGGGGCTGCCAGGAAAGGAGATCGCGGCGTTCAGGAGAGAAGGACGCGAGGTCACGACCGCCATCCTGAGTCCTGAGATCGCGTACACGGGGGACACAACTGCGCAGATCTTTGAGAAAACTGCCAGCTCCTCAGAAGATCAGACCATGCAGCTTCAATGCGATTTACTCAGCGTGAAGGTTCTCATCACAGAGGTACGTACTATCATTGCCACTGCACTGTATTCTTCACAACAGGGGCAACTGGCAATCGCAACTGGTCGGTCAGATGTTGATCTTATTCTTGTTTGATAAATGGCTAGGCAACCTACGTGGGTGATGACAAGACGCCATTGGATGCAAGCTCACGCGGCCACATCCATCTCGACCAGGTAAGCAAGCCACTCTGTCAATATTGAGATGTCGGCGTGCGTGTCTGAAAATATGATAATAATGGTCTTGCCATACTGCGCAGCTCATCGCGCTCTCGCCTCAATTCGAGCGCATTGGGACGATCGTGCTGGTGCACTTCTCTGCGCGGTACAGTCCGGAGGAGCTGGAGACGATCGTCAACAGGAAAGTGCCCGAGCCATTTCGATCCAAACTGCGCATCGGGCGGTAACCAGTTCTCTGGGCTAAAAATAGCCTCTGAGAGGCATGACGCCCCCATGTCAATCAAGCCCAGTGATAGTCATCAAGTCGGGTGAACGAATGGATGGAGTGGATGATGGGAGGAGCGTTTCATGAAGAGCAAGGGAATCAATGGACGCCAAACGACCAGTTGATGCATTTATTACCGCACAAATATGCAGCGGTTATAAGTCCAATGCTGAACTCTGTGGAGCTTTTCGGTGATGGCAAATATGATACAGAATGCTTGATAGTGGGAGGTGGTTCGTTGTAGTATCACAGTCCACTCCAGTCACACAGTAGCCCAGTCATGGGTCAGCATTGGATAGAAATGGAAGAGTGGTGGGGTATGGAAATGGGGGGGGGGGGGTTGTGTGTTTCGAATTTTGAACGGGGGGGAGGTGAAATTTGCATTTGTTACCATTTTATTGTGCGGAGCTTTATTGGGAGGCGCACCCGCGCCACCCCGGCGGGTCGAAGCGCCGGCA
>JALBZZ010000458.1:0-24752 GCA_038051095.1 Globisporangium irregulare
CTGATGTTTTTTTCCACAAATTTGCCTGGTCAGTAATGAGAGGCATAACTGTATCAAAGTTTCCAACTCGAGTGTTCTTCATGCCAAAGAGAGACTTTATTTTCTCAAAGTGAACCAGTTCCCAGCAAATTTTATTTCCCTTTGGTAAGAATCTCACGGATGGCATGTGGTTCCCCCAAAAGAGCATCTTGAGCAGAATGTATAGGTACACGATCGCGATTGCGAGCAGCCCCGCGACGCTCAGCACGACAATTGACGTGTCGAGATCCACGATGAGCCAGAAGCGTCCGTCGTCGTAGGTTTCAGTGTCCATGAGGAAATTTGCAATACGAGTCGGTGCGATTGCGAGCACCAGCAGCCACACGGTCCATTCAGTTGAGACCACGACGACGAAGAGTATTGGCGGTCCTAAGACACCAAACGTTTGGAAGAACGTGAGCTTTCGCTGTCTTCGCTGCGCTGCTGCCAGCAATGCGGCCACACTCGAGAGAGAGAAGTCGCCCACACGAGCTGGGGGGCCACGAGCATGGGGTCCCGACGCATTTAGTGGAGCAACTGACTTGTAAACACCCTTTGGCAGACCTTAGCAGTGCTGTACTGGAAGATTCGCCGCGTGGCTGGCGTCGTGCGAAGAGGATCGGTATCTTGAATGCAGGTAATCTGCGGGATCAGCAACTCCAGGCTCTTGGTGTAATACGGATTGGACGGATTGTAGATGCCAATGAACCCGTTGCAGCACACTTGATTGGGTCGGAATATAGTGAACGAGCGCAGGTTCCGGATCGGACTCAGGTCGGGGATACTGCGCAGCGCAGGAAGGTACACCAGCTTGACTCGCTCAAGTCGCTTCAATGGATCAAATGACGGTAACTCTGTGATTGAGAACAGGTACGCGACCGTCATCCGTTTCAAGTTGGCAAGTCCGTCGAGCAAAGGAAGCTTTGAGAGACGAGCATGTACTCCCAAATGGATGCACGCCAGTGAGCTCATGTCCGGAAAGGGGTCGGCTGGGAGGCTCAGGTGGTTGGACGATCCGTTTTTGTCTTCAATGTGTCTACAAAGCAATGTACTCTACCAGTCAGACATTTTCAAATATTGAAAGAACATAAAGCTCACGTGAGCCAGATTGTGCTCGTCGTACAAGTACTCGAGCTTCTTGAAGAGCTTCGCCCAGGCTGGAATCGACTGTGTTTCCGTATAGATCAGCGTGCGAATGAACAAGCGACATAGCATCCAAAGGGTAAGAAGAATTAGCGAGTAAAGACTGCCTTACATGTGGTGCAAATTCACACAGCGTCGCAATTCGATTGGGAATTCTGGAAGCCTCCGATTGATCATCTGGATCACCTGGAGACCACCTGACCTCGCGAGATCCTTGACGATTTCCGTCTTGTCCACGAGTTCGCCCACTTCTCGTACGACTTGGGGGTTTTGTACACGTCGATTAGCGTGATGCATGGACACAGCTCTCCCGGGTGTAGGCGGTGAGCGAACACAACGCATTCTAGGTATACGGCACACGCAGACGACGAAGCAGCCGTCGATGTGTGTGTATAATAACGACCACAAGTCCACTAAAGAGCGCGAATGGAAGTTCAACGTATCGAGGAACTAGCCTTTGAGTCGTCGTAGAGGTACTTCTTCAGCGCGCGTCTGTTCATTGGAATAGCTGGAGACAACTAACTATCCCGACAGTGATGGAGAAGAGCTTTTCGCGTTCGTGATTGCAGGCGTGCGTTGAGCCTCTAGAATTAGATCATCATCAAGTCGCGAGTGTTCTTGTCCATTCTTAGCGCCGATGCCGACTGAGTCAACGGTGGGAGACTGCACACACATAAGCTCAACGTCCTTGGTGATTGCTGTCATTTTGCAATGTAGTCAGTCAGCTATGGTTCTTGAAATAGCACGAGTTGATGAATGCTCTCAAGAGGCAGTCAGTACCGCAAAAACCACACAGTACTACACAAACTGGCTAACATCGATGATTCACGCGTGGCTCCTTTCTGGCTTATGATGAGGCAGAGTGTGCTCCTGGTCTATTCCGACGAGCGGTAGCAGCGGTGGACGACGAAGATGACGAAGAAGACGACACTGCAGACCTAGCCGAGTGCGCCGCTACCCGCCCATCGGGTGAGGTGAAGGATGACACATTCGAGGTTCGCAACTCGTTAATGAGGCGATCACGCTGCTCGATTTCCCGCTCGTACTTCACCGCAAAGCGCTTGAACTTGCTGCGAGATCTCTCGAGTTGCTACAACATAAACAAAAAAAGAAAACAACTTCGTTATAAACCGTACTATCCCAGCTCACATCTGTAGAGTATACCCGCTCGTCTTACCTTGATAGTGTCATCTTGCTGTGTCAGTCGGTCCTCCAGCTCTTTGCACTTTCGCTGGGCTTCTTCCAGCGACCGCAGCGGCAAAATCGACGACGTCGCGCTGTTACCAAGTCCTCCGTCAGTCTCCGACCCTGGCGTTTCGCTGTTTGCTTGCGACTGAAATCGAGAGGACGACAATGGCAACACTTCGCGCTCATTTTCATTCTTTGATCCGTGTGAGCTGCTCGATCTGTTATGCTCTGAATGACGGTCTGGCGGCGTGTCTCGGAGCTCCGACATATCCATCGCATCTCCTGCAACGCGTCGTTGGTGCGCAGACTGGATTTCCTGCGCCATAGCTTGGCGTTGTTCTTCCAGGTGGCCGATCAAAGTGTCATTCGCTGCGATTTTCTGGCGAAGCGTAGCAACGAGGTTTTCCAATGCCCGGCGTTGCGATTGCTCAGCTTGTAGCTTCTCTTGCAGGGCATTTGCTTCGAACTTGCTGTTGCTCAGCTTCGCTTCCAAGTGGACAATACGCTGCGACACCGCCGCGTTTTGAGCTTGCGCTCCGTATCGCTGAGCCGAAATCTCTGTCGAGATCTGCTTCTGCGTCTCCAGCTCTTGCTTAAGGTCCTGCTGGCGACTCTCCTGATCAAACAGCGCTTGCTCACTCGCCTGCAGCTTGTCTGTCAGGAAACTCACTTGGTCGCGATAGGTTGCAGCCTCTGCAGAAACCGTGACGTTCTTCTCCTTCACGATCTCAAGCTCGTTCTCAAGCTTCGCCACTTGCTTGCGCAGCGCTTCGTTCATGATCGCCAGCTCCTCGTGCAGCTCTGCAACTTGAGCGCGAGCCCGCTCCATTCCTTCGTGCTCTTGAATCAAAGACCGATATGTGTGGCGCAAATCTTCCAGCTCAATGTTGAGAGTATCGCGCTCTCGTTCTGCCTGGCGCACAGACTGTTTGAGACTGGACGTCGACTGGTTTTGTGACTGGTGGGCAAATTGGAGGCGCGTGCACTCTTCGCTCAGCGCTTGGTTCTCAATCGTCATGTTCTCCAGATCCTGCGCGAGAGCAGCCATCTCCGCCTCGTGCATTCCCTTGATGTGCTCGAGTCGGTCCACTTCAGTTTCCAGCTGCGAGCAGCGCGACTGCAGTCGTCGCCCTTGATCCTCGCGCTCATTGAGTTGATTCACCACATTGCCCAACTGCTCTCGCAACTCGTTGATCGACGCCGACTCGCTTTGCGCACCAAGGCGAAGCTGGTTGTTCTGCTCCACTGCTTCGTGGTATTTCTCTGTCAACGTGTCCAACTGATCGTGCAGGTTGTCCCTCTCTGTGTCCAAAGTCCGCGTGAGCTTCTTCAGCGATAAAATCTCGGTGCTCTTCGACTGAATCTCCTTCTCGAGCAGACTTAGCTTGGTCTGAAGGTCCTCGGTTTCTTGGTAATGTCGCTGGATTTGTTGTTGCTGAGTCTTCATCTTGAATATCATTTGATCACGCGAGGATTCCATCTGCTCGATCAGCAGCTTGAAGTTCTCCACGGCCTCGTTTTTCTCCGTTAGCTCACGACCTTTGGCTTGCACGTCGTCTCGCAGCTGCTTCACCGTAATCTCTCTTGCTCGGTTTGTCTCTCGCGCTTGCAGAAGCTCGTCGTTGGTCATGGCGAGTTCGCTCTGCACTGTCTTGTGGCTCAGCTTCTCTTGCTCCAGGCGGGTTTGCAACTGGTGGATTGTGTTTTGCTTCAAACTGAGGTCGCTTTGCAGTTGACGAACTTGGCTCTTCAGCTCGCTCAGTGATGTTTGACTTGATTGAAGAGCATTGTATCCAGACGAGAGCGAATGCTGTTGGCTCTGCAATTCCTGCGCAAGCTTTTCGTACTCGTTCTGGTAGTGGTTGCACACTTGTCGAGCGTTTCGAAGCTCGCCCACAATGCTCTCGTAGTTTCGCTTGAGCTCACTGTGTTCTTTTTCCAGTGAGCCGCTTGATTTCTTTAGAAGAGTTAGCTCCTCTTGGGCTCTGTCCGCTTGCTCTTTCAATCGGTTTGCGTGAATGTCATCGTTTTCAATCCGGTTTTTCAGGCTGGCGTTTCGATCACGTAGCTCTTCCACAAGCTTTTTGAGTCCAAGAGCTTCGTTCTGGACTTGGATTTTCTCGTTCTCGGTGTCATCGGCACGGTGCAAAAGCACTTGGGTTTGGTTGAACTTTCCTTGAAGCTCTCGGATCTCTTCTTTGCTCGCTGCCAGCTTGTTTTCAAGTTCAAAGCATTCGTTCTTCTTGTCCTCGAGCATGTTCTCGAGATTCGCTTGGAGTTTCGTCGTCACATCCAGCCGTTGGGCCAATTTGTCTTTGTCAAGCTCAGCTCTTTGGGCGACAGATTTCGTTGTTTGGAGTTCTTCCTCGAGGTTCATCAGCTGCACCAAGAGGTCTTCTTTTCCACGACGAAGCTCTTGTCGCTCTTCTTCGAGCCACTTGATTTCTTGCGCAAAGACAGACTTTCGTCCAGCAGTTGATGGAGTTGTTGACTCTCCTTCTTCATCTGCCAGTGAGTTGGTCATCGTCTCTATCTTGCTCGACAGTCGGTCGACTTCAGCCTTTTGGTTCAGCAGCGAGTAGTTCAAGGCGCGGCACTCCTCATCCCGCTGAGAGAGAACCTTGTCCATTGCGCGCAACTCTCGATGCAACGACGCGTTCTTCTCATTCTCCAGGACGCGATTGTCTTCGCTCTGCTTCAAGCTCTCTTTCAGAACCTCAATCTCTCGCTTCTGTGACTCCATCGTGGCTTTCGCATCTGCCAACGACTGCTGCAGCTTAGTCTGATTGCTTGTTAGCTCCATGAGCTTCGACTCGGCGCGTGCAAGGTCGTTCGCGAGCACTCGATTGTGCGAGTTGGCGTTCGACAGTGCATTTGTATACGAAATCTTGTCGTAGTGAGCAGCTCGAAGAGCATCCTCGAGGCGATCTCTGTGCGCTGTGAGACTTCTGATCTGCTCCTTGAGCGCTTCAAGCTGGTCATCCGATTTTGAGTCGTTTGATGGACGAGGAGATGGCGAATTTTTGTCTTTCTGCGCCACCGATCCGCTTTCTTGTGCTGCGCTGCTCCTGAAGCGTTCTTCTTCCAGCATCTGGTACTTTGCTTGAAGAGAGTTGAGCTCTCTGACGTATCTCTCGTTGAGATCCTTCATTTGCCTAGCCCCCAAAAGAGCATTGTTGTTTGTGTGTTGTCAGTCTCCGGCAGAAGAATAGGCATCATGGCGACATACAAATGTTCGGCTACTTACTGCAGCTTGTCTTCAAGACCGCTGTTATGTCGGATCTGGTCATTCGCTTCCTTCAGCCTGGACTCGTACTTTGCTACTTGATCATTGAGGAGGTCCACTTGAGCTTGCAACTGGTCCACCTGCAGACCAGTAGCTTCCTGCAGCACCTGGTCAGCATATTGTTGGTCTTGTTCTCGCAATTTACGTGTCGAGTCGTCGCCGCTGCTTACAACCTGGAGCGACAACTTGGATAAGCGACCAATTTCCTGCTCACGTTTCTGCAGTTTTTCATTGAAGCTGTCCAGCTGAGCGTGCAGTCTCTGGTTCTCCGACGTCAGTTCCGAAATCTGCTCCTGCAACTCGGAGAGTACCTGGGCGTCCTGCACGCGTTCGCTCTTTCGCGGCGACCGTTGCTGCAGCTCTGACGATGAAAACACACCGGATCCTCGCATCTCGATCGACTACCATCCATCAGTAGGAAGAGGTTAGCATGAGTCGTCCATGGTCTTCAAAATACGCAGATCTCGACAGCAAATACTGCTACTTACCGACGCGTCGAGAGGTTTCTGCTGGCGAAAGGCATCTGCCCCCATAACCATCAGTCGCTCTAGTTGGATCTGTAGCTTGGAGACTTCTTGCTCCTGCCACAATGGCATAAAAGGTATCAAAGGAGCATTCGCATTAGGATTCCTTACGACGCATGGAAAGAAAGAGCCTCGCCTCCATACCTTTTGCGTGCACTGCTGCGCCTTTTGTCCGTTGAGAAACTGCAGTCGCTTGATGTCGTCCTGGAGTCCTTGCAGCTGTAGTTCGCATGCTCTCTCTCGCTCGGCGATCGCTTCTTCCTGGTGGATGATCTCTAAATGTAGCTGTATAACAACACACGGACACGTACACGCATACGCACGTACATAATGGTAGGTCAACGTTAACAACACTGGGCTATGTAGGATGCCTGCCTGTGTATGCAACGTACGCTGTTGTTTTCGCGCGTGAGGTTGGCGTTCTCCTTGCGCAGCGGCAGGATGACCTGCGAGAGCTCCAGCGCCTCGCGCTGCGACTTTTCGAGTGCTCTCTCCACCTGCTCTTTCGCTTCACTCGCGCGGAGAAAATCCGACAGCAAGTGGCGCACCAACGGCGCACTTTCCATCACGACAGGCTGCGAGAATCATACCAAACGTACACGTCAGTCCATTAATACATACCAAACGGTATCATCCATATACACACATACGCATGCTATAAAGCCGACATGGGACGCACCTCGTGGTAGGACATCGCGCGCAGCCGCGTCTGCAGGTCACCGAGCCCGCGTACGTCGATCGCGCCATCCACATCCTCGGCGAACGAACTGGACAGGGCGGTCGCCATCGCCTTCAATCGCTACTATTCGGCTGGTGCTTGTAGAGAGATCGCGTAGACACGATACACTTGGGAGCTGATCGGCGCTCACTGTCGCTTGCTGTCGCGCGCGCACAGACACAGGTACAGCCACAGACACAGCCAGATGCGCACTCCCGAGAGGAGGGATCAATCGAATCGCTCAGCTTGCTTGTTCTGCCTTATGGCATTCGCCTACAATTTTTGCGCGCAATTTCAAAACACAAACGTTGGCCAAAACAGGGTCAAAATGTGTGTGCATTAAAAAATATTCTTATTTTGACTGAATTACAATCTGGATGATTGGGTAGTGGGTTATAGGGGTTTTCATAATCTGGAACAAAAGCTTATAATCTCGCATACTTAAGAAAAGATCCCATTCCACATTTTTGCAATTCGCCCCACTCCAGTCCATCGTTTTGCGGAAGGCGAAACCCGAATCACTTGGGCAAAATGTGTTCCGAAAACCATGTTTCATCACTTTGAAACAGTAGCAATTTGCCATTGTATCAAAAACAAAGCGCCAAAAGGCGCTTATAAGATATCTATATGTTATAGGTGACAAAGGTTGGTTTCGAAATCAGTTGGTAGGGAACTGGAGGCAAGCCGTTTCCTCATATATTCTTCAAAATCAAAAAGAACGAATTGTTGTACATCCGGGCATCACTGTGCGCAAATGTTGACCAAGATCTTCACACCGTCTAGCGGTGTTGGAGTGCAGGGAATCTGACTTTATTTTTTAACATGAATTTGCCCAAATAGAAGTCCGCTGTCGGTATTTCCAGTTTTAAAAAGTTTCCTGATATAAACTCCTACAAAAAGTCATTGTCTCCAGTTATTTTTTGTATATTCGAGTCAGGTACTAAAGTTTATTAAATAGAAGATCAGGTTCTAATCAGGCAAACCCGTTAATTTTGCGTATAAACTAACCCACTTGCTTTAATACAGAATCCTATACAGTGCGCGCCAATTGGTTAGTCGCACATAAAAAAAGTGCCGATTCATTGCAATCTGTTATCTCTGAGCATCTTCTAGAAGCTAGTCTTTGCTCCCTTACGTCCAATAACCTGAAAGCAGTGGTCAGGCATCGACTCGACCAACTTTTGAAGGTAGGAAACCTCGATTTTGACCCACTCACTTAAAATGACCGATTTCAAGTCATCTTCGCTCATGAACTGTCGTCCGACGCGGTATACTGCCCGAGCAAGCAGCCCCCGTAGGTTCTCGGTGGGGTTTACGTCCGGAAATAGTGCTGGGTGCTCTACGACAGTGTCACCGTGCTCTTGAAGGAAGGCAAGTGTGTCCCTCACTTGGTGACAGGATGCTCCGTCTTGCTGGAACTGGATGCTTTCGGCGTGGTGCTGACGCGCAAACGGGAAGAAATGATCGCCAAGTGTGTTGCAGTACTTCTCTGGGTTTTGCTGACCCGAGATGAACGCCAAGTCACTCAAGCTGCGCGACGAAAAGCAACCCCACACCATCACCGAGCCACCTCCACTGTGGCGACTGAAGAATGACTGCTTCTCGTCGCGGAGATGATGCCAGTAGCTCTGAAGACCGTCTGGACCGTCCAAGTTGAACTTCTTCTCGTCAGAAAAGATGATCTCACCCCACTGAGTCCCTTCCCTGATCATCATCTTCGCCCAGTCGAGATGCTTGATTCGGAACGCAGGCGTCAGCGTAGGGGTGTACTTACGCTTCATGTACTTGAACAAATCATTTTGCTGGAGCTCTCTCTGCACAGCGCGGACACTTGCGGCTAGCTGGAGTGACGATTGAAGCTTTCTGGCGCTGCTACCTGTCTTCCTGGCCTCGTCAAAGAGACGGCGGCGACCGCGATCATTGAGACCCAGAGCTCTTCCAGACTTGTACTTGGTGCCATACGCAGCTGGATCGAGCAAGAAGTTGCTCACAACATTTGCGGAGCGGCCGATCCGATTGGCAATTTTGCGATGGCTCATCTTGGACTCGTTATTAGCGAGAATTTGTCCCTTCTCGATGTCGGTGAGGGGCGAGTCTTTGCCTGTGGCGGTGAGCTGGAAAATTGTGAAGTGAGTGGTCTGTGCGCACGAGGATGTTGTTCTATGCTGTACTATGTTTATGTGTTTTAGTCGGGCGTAAACACTTATCTGTGTGAGTAACAACGCACTTTTCTGATGTGCGGCTAACCAATTGGCGCATTTTGTGTGGTGTGGGTTTTTGGGTTTTAATATGTAATGTAGTCAAAATGCTTGTTCTCAAGAAAAGAAAAGCACTGCAGGAATCCCCAGTGCGGTTGCGATAGTCTTGTTAGAACTCTGAAAAGCGACCTACAACCAAAATGATCAGCAAAAATCCAAGTACGGCTAACCAATTGTCGCGCACTGTATGAGGTATTCGAACACATTTGAATGAACCTTATCGAGAAGGAATTTTGTTTATGGCACTCGTACACGATCTGATATTCGATGAACTAGGATTCTCAATTCAAAACGATGATGTACCGGTATATTTGTAAAGAAAACCGGTTTTCAAGTCAAAACTGAAATAAGAAGTATAGGCTGTTTAGTTTCCTCATGGTCATAAGTTATAAGATCATTTCATATCGTACCTAATCGGAGCATGTATCTTGAAAGGACACTGACTAGTTCGATCCATTCATTATTCGAATGCCATGGACCGCTTCGACCTGTCGCGCCAGGGCATCTCGAGCCTCACGCAGGTCTCCGACGACATCGTGCGGCAGGTAGAGCGAGGTGGAGGCAGTGGTGATGACCGTGACGACATCAGCGACCAGTACGAGTACGCACTCAGCTTTGCGCAGAACCGCATCATCGAAGTGCATGCGATCGGCAGGTTCCAGTGTGTGGTTCAGGTACAACACCCTCCATGGCTATCTATGTGTATGTGTACTATGCAGAACGACTGAGCCTTGCTATATGGCTATTGGTGTTTGCGCTGAGCTGTAGCTGGACCTGTCGAGCAACAAGATCGTGTCGCTCGAGGGCATACAGGCGCTGCGGAAGCTCGAGAGCGTCAACCTCGCGCGCAACAACCTCACGTCCGTGGACGTGCTCGCGAAGCTCCCGAGCCTGCGCGTACTCAGCGTGTCGGAGAACAGCATCGTGCAGCTCGACGGACTGCGCGGCTGTCGAGAGCTTATGGTGCTGGACGCATCATACAACAACGTCACCAAGTGGCCGCTTCTGGGCGACATGGTCACGCTTGAGGTACACTTTACTGAGCGCGCAAACAAACGCCCTATTGATATTGATGCTGTAGCGCATTGTCTATTGGCATATGCGGCTGTGTATACTCAGTCTCTAGATCTATCGAGCAACCTGCTGGAAGCCTTCGCGCCGTCGGCTGCACCTTTGCTGTTCCCCAACAACCTACGCCGTCTGTCGATCGCGAAGAACCAGATCCACGAGGTATGAGAACAAATCTGAGTCAGTCATCCCACCTACTCACTAGTCGTAAACAATCGTCTGACTCACACTACTGCTCTGGTAGATGTGCGGCATCGTTGCGCTGGGCTCACACTTGACCAAGCTGCAGAGCCTCAGTATCGAGGGCAACGGTGTGGTAAACCAGGTGGCAAAGAACGGAGGCAAACTGGGTTATTTGCTAGCAAATTTCTTTCACTCGCTCCCGGTTGACTCTACAGCAGATAACGAGAAGTTCTTGGTCCCACGAGCCACGATTACAGCTGTGCAGCGCGCGGTCCAGCAGCGAAACGAAGACGTGCTCTTGGGATTCCTGAAAACCGGATCGATTGCTGCGACAAACAACGAGTCTGCTGCTCCGATGATCCGTAAAGCAGTCGTTGCGTCCACAATCCAGTCGAATCGGTTCAAAGTCGAGGAGCTCGTACTTCCTCAGCCGCCAGTGGCAGTGGCGGGGTCGTCTGGGATGGTACCAAGCGCAAGCGTGAATCGAGAACCTGCCAGTCAAGGACCACCGTCTCCGCTATCGTCGTTATCATCTTCGTCGACTTTATTTCCTAGTACTGGACCCCCAGCTGCTCTCTCGAAAGAAAGCAAGATGGAGATGTGGAAGCGCATCACGGAGGAGCGGAGAGCAGCGCAGGAGAAAGAAAAAGATCAGCTGCAGCAAGAGCTGACGCGGAATCATGAACAAGACGAGTGTGCAAGTGAGACAAGGCCCACAACAGCGGTGGTTGCTGACTCGCCTCAAATTCTGCCAGTATCTACACGAGCTCACAGAGCAGCAACCGACGAAAGTATGGCACCACCACCAAGGTCAGAGAATCTACTACTACCACTACCACCACCTCCTTCGCCACCAGCGCCAGCAGCTCAAACTCAGTCAGGATATCCACAGAAGCAGCAAGATCGCCTCAAAGTCTCTCCCCCAGCTCAGAAACCGCTAGAACTACAAGCCCGCGAGCCGCGTGGAAATGGAGGTGATGGAGACGGAACAATTGCACCAAGCATCATAGAGGCTCCAAACCTGTTGGGTCAGATCAAAACCCTCAACGAACAGGTTGCCGCGATGCGCAAGTACATGAAGGTAAGTGTGTGGAACGAGTACTGTGTAGACAGTCGTACCTATGGAAATTGGTTCTTTCGCTTTGGTCTGAACTTTGTTGTCACGATTCACTATGGCAGGTCTGGATCAAACGCGAGCAGATGATGCGCGAAGCAGCAGCTCGGCGCATTCAAAAATGGCTTCGTCAACAGCGATTCCGACAGGCAATCGCTAGGAAAACCAGAGCTCGAAGATACGCGTGGCGCGAAAAGTACGCGCTTCAGCACTGCTCGTCGAGCGTTTTACTCGCTGCGACTCAGATCCAACGAGCCTGGAGAAGCGTCTTAGAGCACCGAAGCGCAATTCTCGACGTTTCGACAGCGATGTGGAGTACATACAAATCCAGGACAACGGCCGGCTCACATCGCCAGAGCCACTACACCAACTCAAAACTCATCAGCGCGGTTGCCCACTTTGGCGCGGATGTCAAGCAGCTCCAGCAAGTGTGCGTGGTCCAGGAGCGCGCCATGATCGAGCTCTGGGGTAACACCACACGCTTCCGGCGGTATCTGGACTACAGGATAAGCAAGGCGGTCGTTCGCTTCCAGGTATGAATGCGGTTGTTACCATCCATGTATTGTTGTTTTGAGACTAAACCGCGAGCATGTTGCTCAATAGAGTTTGTGGAGAGGGTGGAAAGCGAGGAGATTGCATGTTACAGCAACGAGAAAGCCAAACCCACGCGCAGCCATGGGCCCCAAAGCACCAGACGAAATAGAGCCCATGAAGCGCGCGATGAAGCTACAGGCTCAAGATATTGCGCGGCTTTCGCTGCAAGTGCAGACGCTCCAGAGCGCAGTCGAGCGTCTTCTTGCCGAGAGACAGACAGAATAGACCACACTACATTGCGCTGGGCTTTCAAGCGGTAAGAAAGGGAGCTCTGAAATGTGAGTATTGGTATTGGACAGTCTTTATCTTGTATTCGGTTTTATGGTATTGTGTGTTTCTATTATCTTGTGTATTTTTTTCTTCTCTTAGCTCAGCTTGTTGCTCGCAGCGGCGCAATTTCCAGCACGCCGTGCTCCATAGGCTTGTTTTTGATGATCTGGTTCGGTCCATAGATGGCTTTGCGTAGTCGCGAGAGCGGATACGCGACTGTGTTCTGGAGAAGCAAAGTGCACGGATCCGTCACGGCCGAACACCCGAGTTGGCTGTGGTCGCCGAGGATCACGCCGATCTTCCTTCGGCCCGTGTCGTATCGTGTGCCATCGACGTCGATCGTCAAATTATCAGACGAAGAGCTTGAGAACAGGTTCAGGTTCGCAGTCGTGACCTGGTTCCCGAAATGGCTCTTGAATCCGCAGATACTGTCGCCGCAATACCCCGGATGACAGAGCTCGGCGTAGTCTAGGATCAGCGCATTCTTGAGCTCCCCACGGAGCACAACACCATGGCCAACAATCACATCACCACGGATGTACGCGCCGCTGCGCAGCGTGCTCCCATCACCAATGATCGCGGGGCCTTTGATGTACACGTTGGGCTCAACGCGCACGTTCTTGCCAATGTACACGGATCCGTCAGAGACGTCGAACGTGCCTCCAAGAATGAGCGAGCCTGGGAGAATCACGATGCGCTTCTTCTGCGATCGAGCTTCTTCTGCTTCAATGTCTAACGACATGGAGGAGCGGCCGTACGAGTAGCGACGTCCGGTAGGTGACAGAAACGGGTGTGGCGTCGTGTGACGTGGCGTGGTCGCTGGGGACTTTGTGGCGCCGCTGGCAGGGCTACTGTTGCTAAGGTTGATGATCTTGTCAGGAGAAAACGTGAGCGGGTCCACACCTGGGTACAGCAGGATCTCGGTGTTGTCCTCGGGGTCGACGCACTCGGGCATTCGCCAGTGCGAGCGACTGCGTCTGTACGTCGACGAGCGTCGCGGAGCGTGGTGGCCGAGAAGTCCAGCGTCGTCTTCACTCGACTCGTCGTCGTCTGATTCGTCAAGGCAGCGCCCGTCTTTGTCGCGTATCGCCGATGTTTTCAGGATTGTGATGTGCGCGTTGTCGACCGACACGTGCATCCAGACGCTGTCTTCGAAGAACTTGATCGCGTACGGGTGGATCGCATCGAGCACTGCAAACACATTCGTGCAGTCCTTGAAGATCGCCGAGTGCTCGAACTTGTACTGGTTCTCGATCGCGATGAACGCATCGAGGCGCAGACTCTCAGGAACCTCGTCGGCGGCAAGGCTCTGGAGCTCAATGGACGGGCCTGCGATGACAGGAACAAACGGTGATGGAACATTCGCCTCCATGATGCTGATAGGCGCTTTCTCTTCTTGCAACGGGGCAAGCGGCGCAGTAGCAGAGCTTTTAGAGGCAATGGCACCGCTGTCGATGGCTTCGGTGTCATCCTTTTGCGCTTCTTCGTAGCTCTTGGCGGGCTTGAGCTCATGCTGGGCGGCGGCTGCCTGGAAATAGAGGTGCACGGCCATGGACGTCACGAGCGACACAGCCGCGCAGGAGAGCAGCAGCCCCACGGTGGTCATTGCGTCGCCGCTCGTCGTCATACTGAGAAGAGCAAGCAGATTGACGCAAATTGGGAGGAAGCTAGGTGATCTCTGAGATACGCTGACGGTTATATAGACACACGCCGTTTCAACGGTTGAGGTTCGTGTACTCCCTCTCGAATCTGATAAAGTATCTTTTGGGTTTTGAGGGGTTTTGAATTGTGTGAGAGAATGAATTGCGCGCTGATCCTTCTCATTTCAAAAGTGCACGAGTCGAACATTCACCCTTTCATAACGGTTATGATTTTTTACATTCTCGATAAAAAATAAATATAAATGAAAATTTACTTTAGAATGGAATGTAAAAGCTCTTATTTTAAAAAGGTCTATCATCACTGCTTCTCTGTACTGTCGATGTCGCCCGCTTGCTTGACCAAAGTGCGTCGAGCAAAACAGCGAAAAAGCAATTGAAGCAAGAGCAGTGTGAAGATGGAGTCTGTGCGCGCCAAGCACGCGGCGGAGCTGGAGGCGAAGCGCAAGAAGCTCGAGGAGATCCGCAAGCGCAAGGCATCGATCCGGTGCGTCTCTCTCTCTCTCTCTCTCTCTCTCTTTCTCTCTCTCTTTCTCTCTCTCTCTCTATCTATCTTGCATTTGCGAGCGATTATTCTAATTCTCTGGATCTGGCTGCACACACACAAATAGAGCGGAGGAGAGCGGCGGTGGAGCGACCGAAACAGTGACCAAAGCCATCGACGAGCAGGAGAACAAGTTTGACGATTTTATCCAGAACATCCTCAAGAGCTCTACTCCGAGCGGCGATGCTGATGCTCCAGGGGGTGAGCGTGTGCAGCAGAGCGGACC
The DNA here is from genome assembly GCA_038051095.1 of Globisporangium irregulare. NCBI lineage: Eukaryota > Oomycota > Peronosporomycetes > Pythiales > Pythiaceae > Globisporangium > Globisporangium irregulare. The sequence continues at coordinate 14,793 of JALBZZ010000458.1, forward strand.
ACCAGCGCTCTCGCTCGCTGAAAAGCTCTCTGCACTGTCGACGGTAGGAATTGTACCTTGTATCTTCTACATGATGTGTTGGCGCAGTTTTGGATCTGCGCATTGGTGTCTGACATGTACTCGTTGCGTGAATATTGTTGACTACTGACAGGTGACGAATGTGGCGGAGACGCACATCCAGCCAACGCTAGTGGAGACGTACACCAAGCACACGGAGACGGACATCACACTGGAGCACGAGATCTACGTCAGAGATGTACGTTTTCTATGTGCGTAATAAGGGAGTGGCCTGTATATTTCTTACTGATGGTGTGCCATGGGCGCATGTTTATTACAGCAAGATGGAGCGACCGATATGGAAGTGGACTCTTCCAACTCGCCACTAAAGAAGACGCGCGGCATGTCGGAAGCCAATCTGCCAGTGTCTCCTCGCCACAATTTGATGATCGACACTGAAATGGGAACGTCGACGGACTTTGCGCCCGTGCTCAGCGAGGAAGAGAAGAAGGAGATCCTTCAGTCAGATGGCATGGAGGCGTTCCTCACGAAGGCATCGCGCATCATCGAACGTGCGCTGACGAGCACCACCAAGTATGACATCATGATCGACTATGGAGCAACTGTTGAGAACGACTTGCTTGCAGAGGACGCGACCGAATCACTCAAGCAGCAGTTCACGTTCGCGGATGAGAAATGGACCAAGCATCGCGCTGTCACCGACATTGATCTGTCGCCGTTCTATCCAGAGCTCATGCTCGTATCATACACTGCGCGCGACTTTCTCGAGGAAGAAGACAAGGACATCTCGACGACGAAAGAGTGGGACACGATGGGCAACTCAGCCGCTGCAGCTCTCACCGACACGTCGGCTATCACGGAAGGCGTCGTGCTGCTCTGGTCCACGGCATTGCCGACTCGTCCAGAATACAAGTTCACGTGCCACTCGCAAGTGACCAGCGCGTGCTTCAACCCATTTGACCGCCACTTGATCTTTGGCGGCACGTACTCGGGCCAAATCGTTATCTGGGATACGCGCGCGAAAGCGGCTCCCGTGCAGAAGACGTCACTGTCGTCATGCTGCCACACGCACCCGATCTACTCCATGTCGGTTGTCGGCTCGAAGAGCTCGTACCAGTAAGTTGTGTGGAGTTTGCTGTATTTCACTTGCTCATCGTCCACTCTTGCTCACAAAACTGTACTCTTGATGCCTTGATGCGATGTATTTATAGCTTGATCTCTGCGAGCACAGACGGACGCGTTTGTGTCTGGGACATCGACCAGATGCAGCAGCCATTGGACATGCTGGATCTCCGAATTGCTCTTTCGATTGTGTCTAATTACACGTCGGTGAATATCTCCACTGACAAGAAGATGGAGGCGTCCGTCACCTCGTTTGCGATTCACCGAAAAGAAAACAAGGAGCTTTACATCGGCACTGAAGCCGGGAAGCTGTACTCGACGAAACTGGAGCAACAGAAGAACAAGATCGGTGTGAGTGGTAGCAGTGCAAGTGAGACCACCAGCAGCATCGATGTTCTGACAGCTGCAGACAAGCAAGCCAAGACTGGGTTCAGCGCTGGGGCTGCTGGAGGTGTTGCACGCGAAGTGATCGTGACCGCTGTCTCGAAAGAAGGCTCGCACTTTGGTCCGGTGACCGCGATGCATTTTAACCCACTGCTTCCCGGTCACCGCGATGGGCTCTTGCTGACGTCGTCCTTAGACTCCATGGTGAAGTTGTGGAGCACAGAGCACCCGCACGAGCCAGTGTTCTCGTTTGAGCCATCGAGTGAGTATATTTGCGACGTTCGATGGTCATCCGTCAATCCAGCTCTGTTCGCGGTGGCGGACGGAAGCGGATCCGTGAGCCTCTGGAACATCCTGAAGGATATTGAAGTGCCTGTGGTGGAAGAAAAAATTGGCGACAAGGCGCTCAACAAGATCCGATGGACAGCGGATGGCAAGAGTCTCATTATCGGTGACGCGGACGGCAAGTCTCACGTCTACGAAGTTCCTTCCGAGGTGAGTCTATGTTTGCGAAAGCATACTGATGTTTTCGTCGCTTGCAGATTGCTCACCATGATTTATGTGCTTGCTCTCATAGATTGCACTGCCTCAACCGGATGACCTATCGCTGCTGGAAGGGAAAGTGGCTGCTGCACTCGCGGCAGCCGCGATTGCAAAGACGTAAAGGTGAGGCGTTCATTGTTGCCCTTCTCTTGATACGGGGTCATTTTTCTGTGACGTCATTCGCGGTTGTGCTGGCTTAATTCCCAAAATCAGTTCAATCCCAAAGATGAGTTAGCTCGACTGCGATGATGCACACTTACTGATTGTCGCCCTGCAATCTCGATTGTCAGTTGACGCGATGAGTAGCCATCGGGAATACATGCGAATGGTTGAATTTAGTACTCCAGGCTTCAAATGCCTCGCGCACTGGAGCGACCTATACACACACGCAACGCAAAAAAAGGTTAGCAACAAAGTAGTAACGGCTGGCGAGAAAAATTGCTCTGAAACGAAATTCTCACCAAACGGGATTCTTTGACAAATACGCGGATCGAATGCTCTTGAAAAGTCTTCGGGCTGTGCATCTCGTATGCTTCGGCTGGAATCTGGTAGCAGATGGCGCCAGCACTCGCATTCTTGGAGTAGAAGCGGACATGGCGCAACGGGTCTTGGTCTCCCTTTCCGAAGTGAACGCGTATGAATTCCACGATCACGTTCTTCTTCTCCTGAGCCAAGGATCGTTTGCTTGAGCAGCACAAGATCTCGTTCAGCAGCATCTCCTCTGTTTTGTGCTTGGAATGGTCCGTGACCCGAGTCTTGCCCACGTACTGGTAGTACGGCTTTGTGAAGATGCGATTCAGGATTCGTCTGGCGTCTGCAAGCTCTGGCTCATCGCTCTCTTGAACTCGTGCTAGCACGCGATCATCCAAGTACTGATACGCCTCCATGCTTGACACAATACCAGATATCCTCATGTTCTTGATCTTCATGTGGTCGTTTGCTGCGAGGAAGACATCGCATATCATGTATTCGATGGCTCGAACAGTCTTGTGTTGATACACAGATTGGTGAAGCTCGAAGCGCGTGTGGAATGCTTGCATCACTTGTCCAGCTAGCTTCTCCGGGAAACAGATCGCCAGCTTGTTGTCTTTTCGATCCATCAGCACCCGCGCATTTCGAATCAACAAATCTGTGTCGCACGATGATTTTGCGCCAGTATGAGTGGCATCGCGCATGAAATAATCCAGCTTGTCTACGTCCAGCCCGCTCTGAGCGTTGTTGACGAAGTCGTACAGAAAGCGTTGATTTGAAGCCGGACGTCCTTGGAGAATCCCGTTGCTTCCAGGGAGTGGGCCGCCGTAGATCAGCTCCTTGATGAACGTGAGATCCTGAACGCAAAGTCCATACTCTTCGACGTCAATGTGGTTGAACGCGAGAAGATGATCCAACATATCCAGTGAGCCTTGTTCGTGGGTCCACTTGAAGGATTCACTGACGAGCTTCTGCCGTTTCAGCGCTTTGATGAAGATGCCATCAAAGACATGACTGAACGGTCCGTGACCCAAGTCGTGGCATAGACCAGCGATTTTGATGCAGAGAATGTCGATGTTTGTAATCCGAAGCCAAGGTTGATGGAATCGAATACTTTTCACCATCTTCTCAGCGAGGAACGCAACGCCGAGGCAGTGCTCGAACCTGGAATGGGTTGCTCCAATGTACACATAATTGGCGGCACCAAGTTGATGCAGGTTGCGCAGACGTTGGAACTATAGATAGAAAATACACTATCTGTCAGCACCAACATAACATGTAGAAACGGAGTCGTGCGGACATGAACGAACCTGCAATGTGTCAATGATGCGCATGCAAATCGGCTCGAACTCGATCAGCCCGTGAATATTGTCTTTTATCTACATAGGAATAGAGCGATTCGCGTCAGCAACAATATAACACACCATCAGCTAGTACAAATGCACACATACCTTCTTGTTCTCATGCAGTGGTATCTTGGCTGTTCTTGGAGTGAAAATGCCCACAGCTGCTCCACAGCGCTTCACCTTCTCACTTGGCTTCTCCGGCGTCACCAAGTGATGGGCACATATGTCTCTAACCACCGGTATGCCCTTGACGCACCAGTTGTCCTCTTCCTCTGAGGCGTTGTTCAAGCGCTCATCGTCAACGACTCCACCCGCACCACCAGCAGGAGCAGCAGTGGTGATCGCCGCTTCGAACACAAAATCATCAGTGTCTCGACGATCAACATCCTCTTGAGAGGAGAACAGCTCACCATCGGTCACAATGCCGGCATCACCTGCTTCGTCGACATCTTCATCCTTTTCATCTGGTTCGTCTCGTTCTTCTCTCGCGACGGTCGTTCGCCGCTTCTTCTTGGCGACTGTCACAACTGCGTGTTCGCTCGTGTCATCATCATCGTCGTCGTCGTCGCCTGCAGTCAAGCGCTTGGGCTGGAGCCGCGCTGCTGTCGCCTTGCGTTGCTGCCGCGAAAGCGACGTCCAGATGCTCTCCTGCTTCTTGCCGCTCATGCCGTTGTCGTCGTCGTCGTTGTCGTCGTCGTCGTCTTTCACTTGCTCTCGATCTTGTGTTTCTCAGAATGCGGGCTTTTGGACCGGTTGCGCCAGATTGCCAAATTGCGATGGTTCGCTATCTCGATCTTTTCTCGATAAAGTTGCTGGATTTAGCTTTTCGAGTCGGAACGAACCGAAATTTGGACTTGAACGACGAGCGACCATCACTCCAGCTTCAACTGACAAGAGAATCTGCAGTCCAGTGAATTCTGGCTTCGAGCTGACAAATGGCACCAATTGGCGAACGAAAGCACGACGCACGCACAATCATGTGTATGGACGCTGGAAACAGAGGATTCTCATAGATTTGTATTAGATAATTGATTCACATTGAGACCTGTGTCTGAAAAATGCCGCTGCAGATTGCGCATCTCGCTATCAACACGTGTCTGCAGCTTATAATCAAAGTCAAGCGCAAGCGCGAGCAAGACGCGCGTCTAGAACCAGCGCTTGTAGCCGCTTCGGATCTCATACGTGCACGTGTTGGCGTTCGTGAGGTAGTTCTTCTTCTCATACTTGACGTAGAGCTCGCCCGCGGGCAGGTTCTCGTAGTAAATGCCGCCAAAGTCGATGCGCGTCGTCTTGCCGTCCGGCTGGTCGGCGACCTTGCTCACCTGCACGTTGTAGCACTCCTCCTTAGGAAAGAGGCCGAGCACCTTGGTGATTTTGCAGCCACTAATGCCGCACCCTGGTTGCGTGTACGTCTCCAAGTTGAGCACGGCGGCGAGACCGACGGGTCGCTTGGCTTCCTGCATCACGATGTTCATGTCGGTGGAGATGTTGATCGGGACGACGTTGTAGCCATACTTGACGTGGTTGACGCAGCCAGGCTCGGTGCACGGATCAGTTGCGTGCGGGTCTTCCACCCACGTGAACGAGGACTTGGTGGTGGCGAGCGCGCGCATGAACTCGGCCGAGACGCTGGAGACGGCGAGAGTAGCGGCGGAGACGGTGAGGAACAGCAGGAGCGTGCGAGTGAAAGCCATGGCGGTGGGTTGATACGCTTCTCGTGGTGGTAGTGGTGGTGGTGATTCGGACAAAGCGAATTAGGAAATGAGCTGCTGGTTTTGGCGGATGCTCGGCGACAGCGTATCACAACGAACCAACTCAACTTGCTGTGACGCTCCGTTCTCCTCCCAGTCAAGAAGATTTGCGAATGGAGTGGGATCTGAGATCAGATCCAAAGGGCTTGTTTATGGATTCCAAAGCTATTCCATTTATGTGACTTGAAAATACATAGTAAATGCAAATGATAAACGAATTTAAGGACTGACAGCAAAAAATACGGAAATAGGGAGAGTCCGTTTGAAGATCCTGCGATCGGCGCGTCATGGGACAATCTCACTCTTGTTGGGAGAACAAAGCATTTCAAGGTAGTTAATCAAAACAGCTCACTACAAAAGTGCGACAAAGGAACCGTGTTTTGATAAACGCGCACAATTCTCTCAAGGGTGGAATATGTGATGTGTGACGACAGAAAAATGGTGGACTGCAAAAAATCAGCATTTGGCGTTTGCTTCACGTCACATTGTTGCATCAACAAAGCTCGGCGCTTGCTAAGCGGGAACACAACTTTCACGTCCGCTTGAAACGCGTTGGTGGTGGTGGTGGTGGTGGTGGTGGTGATGATGTCACCACCATGGCAACAATCGTGCCCAACTGGCTGAACGCACAAGCAAGCCGCTCCCAATTGAAAACCAGCCACATCGTAAACAGTTTCCGTGCCGCTGTATGTGCCCTCACTCGCATGCATTTGCAAGCAGCGTACAAAGTTTCCTTCGTGCTTGTTGGAATGAAATGTGAGATTCGTCAACGAAAACGGATTGGATAAGAATCGTCGATGGCAACCTCAACTATCAATACTAATCTTGATCTGTTGGGCCAATCGCCTGATGCCTCATGCTGGAAGGCTGGTCACCTTCATGTAGCATAGCATACATGTACGTTCGTCGTGGGCCACCACGCATCGAGTGCAGTGGAGCGGGTAGCTTTGTGTTGCCAGTAGAAAACGAACCTGAACTTGTCGTTCTGTTGCCGTGCGTGGGAGCTTGCTCACATTCGCACGTACGCATGAGGGATAACGCCCTCAGAACTGTATACTATGACGTTCCCGTAGTGTACGTAGAGAACTGAAGCGCCCACCAGTTCGTTCACAGGCGACGCCCACACAAGTGGACAATCGAGGATGGGACGTCATACTTCGACCGCCTATGTGGTCCACACAGATCGTATCCTAAAGAGTTGCCACCTGAACCAAAGCATTCCGCAATTCAAGACCATGAGCCGCATGTGCATCTCCTCGTGGCTGATGTACTCTGTGTGTGTTTGCGCTGTTGCGCTAATGGTGCTAGAGCTTCAGGGTACGGCGGTGGTATTAGCGGCGACGACGTGCTCCGCATCGCTGCCCGAGCGCCTCGAGTCGGGGTTCTCACGCGAGCAGCAGCAGCTCCTGGAGCAGATCTTGCCTCCAGTCACCGTGCGTCTTTGTTAGTTTTGCTACTATAAACTGCTGGCTCAGTTTGCCAAATGGCTCATCGACTGGTGATTATCTAATGGTAAAAGCAGAGCGATCAGCCGGTTGTGCGAGCTGAACTGCGCGCGCCGATCCACATTTCGTGCCAGATCAAGCCATTCCCGCACATCCGAGCCTTCCAGGACCAGGAGATCGCCAGGTCTATCACCAACTTTGAGGTACAAGAAGGAACTTTCTTCTACTATTTGGCCGAGCACAACCAGTGATAGATCTGCTCTTACGTAACCACTCATTATAGATCAAGCCGTTCGCGCAGCCTCCGCATCTGGTGTTCTTCGACAGAGCGCACCAAGTGGTAAACGCAATCCCAGTCGCACCTTCCTGGACTCCCTACCAGATTCGCGACATAATTCTGTCCAACATGGCAGCAGGCGCTCGGTAGTACGATATAACTTCCTGCGTGTCAAAACGAAGCCACTTTGCTTGAAATCAGTTGCACAATGCTCCATCAGGGTGATTTTATGAGTCATTTTCACTTCAGAAAGTCTTGCTTGTCAACTAATGACTTCATAACCCAGATTCATGCACCATAGCGACTCCAGAAGCCGCTTCAGTGTCGGGTGCGGGGGTACGGATCGCGCTAAAGTGTATGAATGCGATTTGGGTTTAGATGAAGTCTCCCTCGTAGTAGTTGTCTTCAACATCCTCATCGTCAACAACACGAGGATGCCAGAAAATGCGTCGCCGGAGATTCTCAGCTGCAAATTTGAAAATTAATGACACCATGATGGAGTCCAATGCGCTGCGAGCTGTCCATCCCGCACTAGCACGAGTTCTGATGGTGCTCAGAAACGCGAGTTTCTGTCTCAATGGCAGCGACAATGGCAGCAGCCCGTCTTGATTATCTTCATCGATGCGCGTATACGCGGATTGCGCAGAGCAGTACACCCTGCCGGGGTCCCAACGGTAGAGGTTTGGGGCCATGACCTCGATGTGCCCCCAATGTCTTGTTCACGAGCAGCATATCTTGATAGGTAGGGAGTGCGGTTTCGGCCAAGAAACACTTTGGCAGACGAAGCTCTTGTAGCGCCGGAATTCGCTCCGGGTTCGCCAGGAGATCTGCAAATTTATGGTACATACTATAGAATCCGTTATCCTTCAAGTTCAGGGTCTTTAGTCGGTCGCCAAGATCTCCGTGCAGTCCCTCTAGCAACTTGTTCAGATGCTGATTCTTCAGGCATACGTTGACCAGCGCCAGATACTCCACATTCACGCAGTGCTCTAAAATCGTTGCGACTAAAGTCTTACTGCGACCGACGTTGGAATGTGACACACTGAGGTAGCTCAGGTGGCGACCGACTTGTTTAACAAGCATCTCGAATGCCGCTGCACACGTCGTCTCGTGATGTAGGGATATAGTGCTAAACGTGAGCTCAACGCGGAGGTCGCTGTCTTTCACAATGCCGTCCGCCATCACTTAGACGACTTGGCTGTCGCTCACCCAGCCGAAGCCAATCCTGGGAAGCACGACGCAGGTCCAGTCTTGCTGCTGATAGAAGGCTTCCAGCTCTCTTTCACAATCAAGCTGAAATAGCACGTCTGATCCGATTGTGGGCGTTGCGTAGAACATGACGTCTTTCTTCACACGACAAACCAAAAGCTTACCCTCGCCAGCATCCGTGTGTTCCTGGAATAGCTGGGATGGTCTAACGTGATACACCAGCTCTCCGGCAGGATCTCGCAGCGTCTTTGCAAAGGCGCCGACACCGGAAAACCCATACGCAATCCGAGTCAGGTCCACATGGCGAAGCCTGTTGTTCGTCGCGAGTCTTTTGGATCGAGGGTAAAAAAATGCCGAACGCGAGCCAGCTCCAGCACCTCTCACTATCCGACTTGTTGAATATCTGGATTACTTTGTTCAGACGAAGGGCCTCGAGTGGCTTCCGTAGCGGAACGCGGAGCAGAGAGCCATCACATGCTTGAGTTCGAGGGAGATGTCGACGATATCGAGTGTCCGAAGAGCACTTCGCGGTTGCGTTGGGTCTCTCGGGTAGAACTCGTAATCCTCCTATCTGGACTGAAGCGGACATCACACGCTGCAGCAACTACTATCTGCCGTAGAGCCTCAGCTCCTTCGCTGTTAGCAGATGCCTTACCCTTCGACAAGTTGAAGAGTCGCAATTTCGGAATCCCGTATACGTGCTGGTTCTTCACAGCAATCTGCGCAACGCGTTGGAGCTAGCGCGCACTTGTGACTTCGTACCGCAGTCCTAGTTGCGTGATCTCGTACTGGCGCGTCGGGCTCGCAAACACTCAATCCAGTATCTCTTGGGCTCTAAGCCTCTGACTGTCATCTTGCTGCTGCCAAGGACGAGACCGACAGGGACCAGCTTGCTCGTGATCAGCGCCTCGTACTCGTGTGCGTACTTGGTGTCAACACCATGGGCTGGCGGGGTCGTGAGGAACTCGAAGGACGCCTCCATGTGCATCTCCGCCATCCCACCGCAGCGGTTCAGATCGACACGGAAATCAGGGAAACTCTCGTCTCGTACCACCCAGAGCCAGGCGTCCGCGTTCCTCACGAGTGCTCCTGTTCTTTCCCCTGCGCGTGTCGTCGTCAGAACCTCCTTCCAAAACTGCGTTTTCAGCATCGGGAAGGCGTTTATTACTGATGGCACTGAGAATGTCCTACTGGTCCCTATGCCTGAATATATGGATGTGGCTGGCTACGCATTCCCGCAACACGTACGCTGCGAGTCTTTCCAGCCACTTTTTTCTGTCTACGTTTCTTGCGCTACTGACTTCGCCGAAATGCTCTCAGCCGTCTTGCTCCGTGCTTCCCCTTCAGCCCGCTCTTGAGCAGTTCCAGCATGTTCCTCGCTGCGTTGACGTCCC
>JALBZZ010000459.1:0-24685 GCA_038051095.1 Globisporangium irregulare
CCCCCCCCCCCCCCCCCCCCCCCCCCCCCCCCCCCCCCCCGCCCCCCCCCCCCACTTGGTTCGGACCCTACGCCATCATCACATTGTCTACTTAATGAAACAATACCTTTACGCTTGCTCCTGCTCTTCCTGCTTGAGACGCCGCTCCTCCACGTCCATCGAAAGCTTGCGCGCCTTGGTCTTGGGACTCACGGCGTTCGCCGAGTGCGTGATCTGAACGTGGGTTGTCAGACTCTCCTCAATCTGCAGCAATTTGAACGCACGCACCTCGGCACGAGAGAGGTCCACATGCGCCTTGGCCTGGCGGCAGTCCTCTCGGTTCTCGAACAGCACCGACACGTGCCAGCTCTTGAGCTCCCCCAGTTGCTGTTGGGCACTGATGCCACTACTACTTCTACTACTCTTGACGCTGCCCTTGTGGTAGCTACGACAGCCGTCAACCGGCACGGCCGAGGAGATCGTGACGTGCAGCACGCGGTCGTCCTTGGCGTCGATGCTGCAGTACGTGCGGTGGATCGGCGCGAAGAGGCGCACAAAGCCCTGGTTGGCGTCATTCTCGATATCGTCCTTGTTGTTGTCACCCGCTGTCTCTGCTGCTTGCTTCTCGACAAAAACGAGCGCCTCGGGGTTCAGCACCATGAGCAGCTTGGCCGGCGAGTGCAGGAACCGTTGTTCGCGCCAAATGCATTTCAGAAACACCATACCTTCAAGTGGCACTGTCGTTGTTGATGATGAAGAAGAACTGGAGCTCGTGTGCAGCATCGCTCTCTTGCGCCGTCCGCTCGGTGTCACTGACTCGAGCAGACTCGTGTGCGGGTGTCGAAACGCCACAAACTGGTCTAAGTTGTCGGCGCAGTAATGTTCGTCCAGAAGCGCCCTCAGCTTGCGCAGCGTGAGGAACACGCGCATGGACTTGCGACACACCTCCATCTCGTTCGACGGGCTCCGCAGGTTCAGCGTACCCTTGCGGTCCGAGATGAAGTCCAGCACGGGCGGGATGAGGAACTCGAAGGGCGACGCATTCTTGAAATTGAGAGCCATCGGGAACTTGGTGCGCTGGAAGTCCTCGAATTCGTCCTCGAGCACGTAGATGAACAGATCGACGTCCGCCATCGCGCCGCGCATACTTTCCATGACCTGGTGCGTACTCACCGAGTGGATCTCCTTCAGGACCGCGCCATGTCGAGGCAGCAGCCAGTGGTTCAGAGCACCAGTAGCAGCTCCAGATGAAGAGCTACGCTGTGGGTCGAGCATGATGTCCACAAGCAGACGAGCTGCCAACTGTGTGCTGAGAAGACGGGTCTCTGGGTTCTTGGCGAGGATTGACAGGATCGTGTCCATGAGCCAGTGTGGGTACTGACCAACGTACGACTCGCTGCTGCTGCTGCTGTACGTAGAAGACGCGTCTGAGAGACGCCCGCCCGTGAACTCAATCAGGGCGGCCTTGATCTCGTCACTGCTGTTGTTGTCGCTGTCAGCGCCTGCGTCTTCAGTGTCGTTCTCATCGTCATCGTTATCGTCGTCATCTTCTTCGACTTGAGACGTCGACGAGACCGACAAATCCGATGACGACGTGGACGACACGACACTGTTGTTCTCCAGTTGGGCTTGCTCCTGGTCTTCTGTCTCATTTTCTTCTGCTTCCTCCGCGTCGCTGTCGACGCTCTCGCCACTACCACCAGTTTCTTCACTCACAGTGAGTCGTGACGCATCTAAAGAGGCTCCAGCAGCAACACCAGCACCAGTGGTCTCAGCCCCCAACGCGCCGCCACCACTTCTCCGGTGCTTTCGATGGCGAAAGGGCAGCAAGTCCAGCTCGCGCAGTAGCGTGTGGTCAACCGCGTCGTTGTTCACGATCGCGAGGATCAGCAGCAGCGCCTCAGAAGACAGGATCTCGTCACTGGACGCAATGAGCGCGAGGATCGACTGGCGGAAGCAGTTCGGCTGGCTCGGCACAAACTTCTCGACCTCGTCCAGCGGCCACTCGCCCTCGCTGAACCGCGTCTGCAGGTAGCACAGCGGTGAGTCGCACTTGGCCGCCGAGTGCGCCTGGAACACGTGCGCTTTCTTCTTGGAGCCTTTGCGCTTTGCTGTTGCTGGTGTGGCTATTGCGGCGGTGGCTGTATTCCCCGTAGTGCTCGCTTGACTGGGCTTTGCCGTAGTACTCTTGCGTGCTGTCTTCCGTCGCGAGCCAGCGCCGAGCGCCACAGCAGAGTACGGACATCGCTCGGACGCATCTGGTGATAAGAGCCTGTATATATGTATGGGATATTGTGATGAGTGGAGTATTAGCTATTTCTCCAAGCACAAGCACACTAAACATCAGAATAGATCAACGAACACTTACATGAACGAGATCGCATTCACGAGCGGTGCGTGTTCAAAGATGCCCGTGAGCCGCGTCAGCAAATAGAGCGCGAGTCGCGTGGACACTCGCTGCGGTGGCGGGTTGCAGTCCGGTAGCACGCTCGCGGCCAGGAACTTGCGCACATGGCGCTTGTAGATCAGGTCACCCACCTTGTAGCACAGCTCCGGCAGGTTCACGTCCAGGATGTCCTGCAGGTAGAAGCAGTGATCAATGTACTCGTCAATGGCCTCCTCGAGCTTCTCGATGAGCGTCTGAGCCATGCTGGGACTCCAGAGATTCAGCAAGCCCTGGATCTTGAGCGCGAGCTCGTTCGCGTACTCGACAATGTCGCGAAAGTACGCCATCTTCTGGTACGCGAGGATGAACTGACGCACGCGGTCATCCTGTACCTTGTACACGTTAAGCGTGAGCGTCTTGACCGCGACCTTGACCATGGTCTCAGAGCAGCGCTTGAACTTGAGCGCCTGCGAGTAGAGCGGGAACGCGTTCGCGCTCGAGTCATCGAAGAAGAACTGTACCGTCTCCTCGTTCAGGCGCAGCGACAGCGCCTTGAGCAGCGTCACGTACCAGTCGCGCACGTCATCCTCCTTCATGACCGCGAACGGGCACTCAAGCAGCTTGTTGACGTAGTTGTTCGACAGGATGTAGTAGAGCGACGTGCGTGTCGCGATGTTCTGCACGAGGATGCTCATAGTCTGCAGCAGCTGGATCTGCACGGCCACGCTCGGCTTCGATGCGCCCAGTTGCACGAACAGCCCCAAGATGTTCTTCTCGCAGAAATAGTCAAAGAACACGCCCGCGCTCGACGTTGTGCGCTCGAACTCGAGCGCTTCGAGCGAGTCTCGCGGCGGCGACAGTGCTGCCGACGACGCGTCGCTATCATGGCCGCCGCCACCGCCGCTGCCGTCGTCGTCGGGCCCGTGGTTCTGGTCTGAGTAGATAAGGAACTCGGAGAGCACGCGCAGCAGCTCCACGATCTCAGCGTCGCCCAGCTCCGCGAACTTGAGCAGCTGCGCGTGCAGGTGGCGCATGCTAGCGAGCGTGAACTCGCGCGGCCGCGAGAAGATGCTGCCGAGGCGGTGGCGCCCGCCACCGCTGCCGCTGCCATTGCCATTGCCATTGCTGTTGCCTGTGAGCCAGCCCCACATGCTGGCTGAGCCTGAAATGAGCTTCTTGCTTCGAAGTGTGCGCTTCTTCACTCTATTGCTCCCAGTTCATAACGAACGCAACCGAGACCCAGATGGGAGAATTCAAAAGGGGCGCTTTATTGAGGATGGGCACAGTAGAGGAAAGCTCGTTTACGCTCACCGAGTTCAGAGATATTAGAATATTTCTATTATTTTGTATGAATATTTTCGAATCAACCGACATGGGTACACAACTTCGAAGAGCTCCACAACGAATGGCGCTGCTCTCTATCTCGAAAGCAGTGCAGTCCATCGCGCGTAGCACTCCTCTTCCCACGTGTGCGTCGCTGAGCGTGGAGGAGTACTTCGTGTCGTTTCCGATTTCCGCGTTGACATCTCCAGTGGAATTGCAGCACTATTAACAGACACTGAAGTTGGCAGCACTTTGCTGGGGTTCTCGGAACTCTCAGGTGCCACTGGGGGTTGTTGCTCTTGGATGGGAATCGACAGCTTCTCGGTCGTCGGATCTTGCTGTCGACCTAATTCACTTTCGTTTTCGCCACTGCTGATACTGATCCTTGTTTCAGAGCTTGGATGGGTCACTCCGGAGGATTTCATCTTGAGGCTCCCTAGCAGTTTGGGTTTCATCTCCACCTTTTGAGATCTCTCGATTGATTTTTCTTCTCCTCTCACTTCTTTTCCCTCACTAATCGGTGTCGTAGTCAGAAAACTTTCGAGCTCCGGAGCTCCAGGCTCGACGTCTTCGCTCCGATCCGCACTCTTCTCTTTCACAAAGTCATAGATCGCGCGAGGCACAGGCTCCGGAAGCTCGTCGATGCTCATTTTGAACACCCGTGCGAGCATCTCGACCGCAACAACGTCGTTCTCAGCGAGAAGCGTCACTGCGAGACCGTACAGAATCACAACATTAAACTCATCACGGACAGGGTCAAGGTTAAGGCAACTAAGAGCGAGTCATCCAATGAATACACATCACACAACATGCACCACACAACGCGCACACTCGACGTAAAAGGAAGGATATTCGTCCACCAAAGCGGCCCGTTCGCCCCACGCGGTGCAGATACGTCGCGGGGTCCCTCGGTAGGTCCAGGTTCACGACAAAGTTCACTCTGTCAATGTCGATGCCTCGCGCTGTGAGGTCTGTGGACACCAACACGCGCGCCTGGAACGCGCGGAAGCTCTCCATCACCTGCGTGCGCGTCGCCTGACTCTGCGAGCCCGTGATGCACACCGCAGGCCACCCTTGCGCCGCGAGCGCTGTTGCCAGTGCTTCAGCACGGAACTTGTCGTTGCAGAACACGATGCACTGGTTGAACACGATCTCCGAGAGCAGCGCCGCGAGCTTCACGATCTTGGAGCTCATGCCGAGCGCGTCACTGTTACTATTGCCGTTCGTCAGCTGGTCTGCTGGTCTTTTTGGCACGATGCTGTAAAACTGCTTGACATGGCGGAGCCAGAGCTCCGGCTGGTTCGATTCCTCTCGCTGCGCCCACGCGGTAAGCTCCTCCAGCGACGACACGAGTTCAACTGTCACGTCTTGCGGGCCACGCACGCGAACGATCTACGCTCAAAAGTGCGGCAAATAACGACAGCGTAGAAAGGCATTAGTTACCAAGTCCGCCACGTTCATGAGGCGTTGTATTGTATCGGGACACTGTTGGCAGCAAACCTGGGGACTGCGCATCATTCTTGCGACTGTGGCGAGCTGGTCTGTCGTGAACGTCGCGGAGAAAGCGAGCGTCTGGTATTGCAAACACGCATACAGCAATGAGTGAAGCTTTAGTGGCTCGAAGGCTCGAAGGCTCGAAGGCTCGAAGGCTCATCTGGGTTTACTGCAGCATCCGGTTACCTGTCGTCTTTCTGGGAGCGCAGCCGCAATGTACTGAATCTATAAAGCCATTTGGTCCAATGCAAACGCACATACACAAGAGTAAATGAGCTCCACCACACACGCACACACACAATGCCACAGATTGCTGTCAAAGCGTTTGATGTTGTTCGCTCACCTCTCGCTCAAAGTCGCTCTGCATAAGCTTGTCGACCTCGTCGAGGATCAGCAGCCGAAGCGCGTGGCACTGCAAAATGCGCTGCTCGATCAGCGCCTTCACGCGGCCGGGTGTGCCGATCACGACGTGGCACCCGTGCTTGAGGTTCTCCTGTCCAGTCAGTAGGAAAAGTAAATCGGGATCAGTCTCGCTCCACCAAGGTATTGATCTCAACTCGCATGTGCAGATAGAGAGCTACGCATAGACGCACCCGATCTTGCGCCACGGGCAGTCCGCCGATGACGGTCTGGATGGCGCACGCTGGGCGGAAGCGCGCGATCTGGCGGATCACCGCATCGATCTGCGTCGCGATCTCGCGCGTCGGCGCCAGGATCAACGCCAGCGGGTCGACGTACTTAGCGATTGCAACTATATACTGCGTGCCGCTTTCGGTGTTTGGAGTTGTGCCGCTTGCCTGTTGCAACACTCGGGCGTCGCACTTGGCGATCACGTGCTCGACTGCCGTGACACCAAACACCGCGGTTTTGCCCGTGCCGGACTTGGCCTGCCCGATCACGTCGTTGCCGAAGAGCGCGAGCGGCAGCGCGCGCAGCTGTATGGGCGATGGCGCATAGAAGCGCATGCTCGCGAGCGCGCGCTGCACGTCTCCATGCAGCGGCAGATCTGCGAACGTTGTCGTCATCCTAGAGATCAAGGAAATGATTGACAAATCAAGGCAACAACAGAATGGAGTTGCACCTCTGTGTGTAGAATAGTTGCCTTGTTAAATTGCGAATAGATTGAAACTGAGTAATTACTACCAAGATTGTTATTTTATTTAATGTTTAGTACCTCTATATATCCATTTGTAGTCGTTGGTTGAGGTGATGCCAACATTTTCCGATGAAGACACACAGACGAGTTCATATTGGCTTTGCACATGTATGTGGACGCAATACTTGATCGATCGTCTAGCTGGAGTGACACAACTTCGGGAACTCTGTCTGACAAATGCATTAAATATATTACCCAAAGCCAAGGACTGCAAGAGCCCGCGCTCGCGCCGCAACACAACTTGGGTCGACTCGGACTGATATCACAAAACAGCAAGTCGACGTCACGCTTCATACAAGGTATCCCGAGCACACCGCTCTGGATCATCGACACTCGCGCTGCTCTGCGTCACTTGGCTCTACCGAATCTTTTTATCTTCTTTTCACATCTCTATGAGGTTCTTTTTGAGCGAGCCTTCAGGATTCGTCGACCCTTTGGCGCCTGTGGTGCAGCACCAACGCTGAATCCTCCGTCTTGTGGAGCGCCAAAGCCACCTGGTGCGCCGAATCCACCAGCAGGAGCGCTGAATGACACAGCAGCAGGGGCCCCAAAAGATGCGCTTGGCGCAGCTCCGAAGCCACCACTTGGAGCGCCGAACCCGCTGGTCGGCGCAGGAGCAGGAGCACCGAAAACTGGGGAAGGAGTGCCGAATCCACTCTGGGTTGCGCTTGGAGCCGTCGCTCCAAATCCGGTTGTGGCTGGGGCTCCGAATCCTGACGAACCACCGAAACCTGTCGGCCCACCAAAGCTCGAGCTTTGTTGGTTAGACGCACCGAATCCAGCTCCAGCACCTAGCGCTTGGGCTGGTGCGCCAAACGCTGTGGAAGAACCAGCGCCGAACCCTCCGCTCGCTCCGAATGTGGTGGATGGAGCTGGCGCGGCACCGAAGCCGGAAGCTGCTGGGGCTGCCGCTCCGAAACCAGAAGCTGCTGGTGCAGGGGCTCCGAAACCTGTCGTCGCTGGCACAGCAGCTCCAAAACCTGACGCAGCTGGTGCAGACATTCCGAAACTAGAAGACGCTGGCGCAGCAGATCCAAAGCCCGAGGCAGCAGGAGCTCCGAAGCTCGACGCCACAGAAGCTCCAAAACCAGAAGTAGATGCTGAAGGCGCTCCGAACCCCGAACTAGCTGGCGCAGAAGATCCAAAACTTGAAGCAGCAGGGGCTCCAAAGCTCGACGCAGCTGGTGCAGATGATCCAAAACCCGAAGTCGCTGGGGTAGTAGATGCTCCAAACCCAGTAGATGCTGCCGATGCAGAAGCGCCAAAACCAAAAGTGCTTTGTGGTTGGGCAGTGCTCTGGCTTGCAGCTCCAAACGTGAACGAAGGTCCAGCGGTGGAGGTAGCAGTCGATGGAGCGGAGGCACCAAACGTGGTCGAGGTTGAAGTGGAACCAAATCCAGACGAAGCCGCAGCAGGGACTGGAGTACTAGTCGACGAACTACCAAACGTGAATGAAGGCTGGGCAGTCACAGCCGGTGTTGCTGCCGGTGCTGTAGATGACGACTGAGCTCCGAACGTGAACGATGGAGCGGCAGGAGCGGAAGAAGTGCTTCCAAACGATGGCGCAGCTGCCGACACAGTTGGAGCCGTGCCAAATGCTGGCGTAGATGCAGATGCAGCTGGGGTGCTTCCAAACGCTGGAGTCGCACTGGAGCCGAATGCTAGAGCTGGAGCTGGGGCTGCAGGCTTCGGTGGAGATACAGTGGTGCTCTGACCAAACATAAAAGATGGCTTGGAGCTCGCATCTTGGCCAAACCCTGAAGTTGGTTTCTCGGCCGACGACGCCCCGAAAGTGAATGCTGGTTTTGCATCTGCTTTCGGTTCAAAAGTTTTGACAACTGCAACTGGTTGCGAGGTTGTGGCTCCAAAAGCGAACGCAGGCTTTGGTTCCGCAGTATCTGTCTTCGGGGCGCTTCCAGACGATCCGAAGCTGAAGGATGGCGGCGTGCTTTCTGGTGCATTTACGGTTGAGAACGAAGAGCTGCTGCCGAAAGACGGAGCGACAGAGGCTTCCTTAGGAGCCGCCGCAGGCTTTGGAGTGGCGCCAAAGGAGAAGGCTGGAATACTTGTTTCTGGCTTCGACTCAGTCGCAGTCGCGCCAAAGCTGAACGCAGCCTTTTTGGTGGCAGGCTCGGAGCTTTCAGCATCAGTTTTCGCCGAAACGCCAAAAGTTACAGCAGCCGCCTTCGGCTGGTCAGCAGTGCTAGCGCCAAACGAAAATCCCAACGACGGGGTGGTTTTCGCAGCTTCTTTCGAGACAACCGGTGGTGTGGACGTGCTGTCAAACGAGAACGAAGGGGTAGTCGTGACTGCCTTCGCAACAGGCTCTTCGGACTTCTTCGCTGCTGTGGGAGGGATACCAAAACTGAAACCAGTAGTCGCCACGCTCTTCTCTTCACTGGTGGATGCAGCTGGGGCGCTGAAAGTGAACGACGGCTTCAACACACTGGCAGTTGAAGCATCTGGTGTAACTCCGAACGAAAACGAAGGCTTCGTCGCATCGGAAACCTTGGTAACAGGAGGAGCACTGAACGTGAACGATGGGGCTGAAGCGTCGCCATCGTTCTTCTCGACGGGGGCAACGCCGAACGAAAAACTCGATCCGCTCTTTGGAGCCTCAGTTGCAGGCTTTGATGCAGCAGCAGCAGGCACGCCAAACGAGAATTCACTCGAGATGATCGTTCCTGCTGGCTTAGCCGCATTCACTGAACTAGTAGCGTCAACACTGCCACTGCCAGGCTTCGAGGCCTCACAGCACGGGCACTTGGAGTATTTAGCTTCATTCGTGACCGAGCACGTTGGACACTTCCAGCTTCCAGGCGCCATCTGGGTAAATTTCATCAGCGGGTTGACTCCACCAGATGCGGTTGGTGCAGCGAATGAAGTGCTGGTAGTCGATGGAGCAGCTGAGGTACTTCCAGCAGGCTTCGCAGTCTCGCAGCATGGGCATTTGGCGTGCTTCGCTTCATTTGTCACGGAGCAAGTTGGACATTTCCAGCTACCAGGAGCCAGCTGAGCGAACTTTGCCAAGGGATTCGCGCCAATCGAGGTAGTTGGTGCGGAGGCTGCAGCCTTAGTGCTTGCTGGTTTCACGGCAACTGCTTCTGGTTTGTCAGTCTTCGGCTTCGTTCCAAGCCATTCAGATCTTGCTTTTGGTGACGCAGGAACAAAAGAAAATGGCGTCTCCACGGCGCCTCTCACTTTCCTTGCCTTCTGAGACGAGACTCTCTTTGGTGGTTCGCGCTGGCTTGGCGGTGGCGAGAACACAAACTGGATGTCTTCAATATCTTCTTCAATAGACTTTCGCTTCCCTTGCAGCACGATTGAGTTGGACGACGCTGGAAGAGTGAAAGCGTACGTTCCGTACGATTGCTCAACAGCAATCTGCTTCACCGCAGCCATACGCGCATGCGTGCTTGGAATAGGAGTCATGGACACCGTCTGAGGGGAGAAGACCAGTGGAGTGCTTCCGATGAAAGCCTTCGATTTTGGAGCAGGCGTTTCAATCGATGAAGGTGTAAACGACTGGAGCGATGGCACGTGTCTTGGGGATTGCGAAAACGACGACGGGAAGTTTACTCGAGGAATCGTAGACGTAGGTGGAACCACTTCGTCCATCGATTCATCATCCTCCTGAGGAGCACTCTCAGCGCCGTTGCTAATCGCCAAGTGGTATTTCGCCCACGACAGCGAAGTCTGAGGCGTTGGCTTCTTCGCCTCGCGTTCCAGAGGGTTCTGAACCTTGTTCAGCGTTGACAAAATCTTCTCCGCCACAGCCGAAGAGTACGCACTTCGAGCAGCAGCATCGCGCTTCGCACCAGTGAGAAGGCGAGATGGACGAGGCTTGCGTTCCACTCGCTCTTCACGCGTAAGCATCTGTCCGCGCAACGCGATTCCAGAGAAATAGATTGGACGGTTCTCACCCGTGCGAGCTCGTTTGCCAAACGGAGCAGCGCCATTCGCAAGCTGAAGCTCATTGTTACCTTCACTCGTGTTCTTCTTGTCTTGTTCCGCGGACGATCCTCGGCTGCTGTCTCTCAGAGTCATCGTCCCAGGAATGTAGGCCAGGTTCTTCGACTGTCCATATCCGAAAGATCCATTTGGACGCTCGTCGAACCCTCGCGACAGCGCATTCTGAGTGAGTGCCAGCGACGCTTGAGGACTCGACTCCACCAAGCCTCGCAGTTGCTGCGACAGACGCTCGTATTCTTCGTACGAGATGGTCTTCTTGTGCTTGATCACAGCCAACGGCGAGTCCATCGGAGACGACGCGAGGCGAGATCGACGACGATTCATACGGCGCATATCGTCATCTGGCGATTCTGGTCCACCGATGCGAAGCGCCTTGGACTTTTGCGACGTCACAGGCAGAAACGCCTTCTGAGTACTACTGTTTTTTCTGCGCTGCGAGCGCAGCACTGGTCCGAGCTCCGATTGCGGAGAGCGAGGTCGCTTGGCGAAGTTGGGCGACTTGGATGCAGACGACTGCGTCGATGGCGCCTTCGACGACGGTGTGGTCACCCCTCGTTCCGTTGAACCATTAGGCGAGCCACTCACCAGATTCTTGACCGACTTCTTTGGCGAATCCGACTGCTCTGGGGTCTTCTCCGCTGCGTCGGTCTCTGCAGCCACGTTGCCGGCATTGTTCTCTTCTTCCTCTTCCTCTTCTTGTTCGTCCTCCTCGGTTTGCTGGTTCATCTCGTCTTCGTTTTCTTCTTTTTTCTTCTCGGTAACAGTAGCTTCGTTCTCGCTCTCACGCGTCTCGGTCATGTCAGTCACGGTGGTGACCGTGGCAGCGACGCCGATCTCCACCACCACATCATCCGACTCCATGTCGTCATCGCTCTCGTAAAACTCGGCTTCCTCTTCTTCTGCTTCCTCACCAGTAAAGCCCTCCTCGTCGTCGTCGCCGACCAGTTGGTTGATGATCGGGATGTTCTTCAGGAAGCGGCTGAACAGACCAGGAGAGCCTTCCTCGCGTCGGTTCGCGTTGCTTCGTGCCGCGCCAGCGATGCCATAGGGCGTACCCGCGGCGCGTCGCTGCTGCTTCAGGCGAAGCGCCTTGCTCGTGGCCACAGCGTCCGTCATGACGTCCTGAGTGTCTGTCGCTAGTCGGTACGTACGTCTGTCTGTGTCCTGTCCTTCAAGATCACTCTGGCGTGTCGTGACTAACTGACTGTACGCAGATAGATGGATGGATGAAATGCGCGCGTTCGTTCTCTCTCTCGCGCGCGTGCGCGTGGGCGGTCGTTTCCCTTTTTCCGCTGTGTGTGGTCGTTAGCGCGCTCTTTTCCGCAATCTGCGCGCGCCAAAAAGGAAAGCGACTTTTTCGGCCAAGCAAGAAAGCGAGCAAGAAAGACTGGGTGGATTGGGTGGGTGGCTCGAGCGTCCCAGGTTCACTTGGTTTGAGTATCGGAGTGCCAAGCGACTGGGTGGACTGGGTGGAGACTAAAACCTTAGTGAATCACGCGAAGAGGTTTTTTGAAACACCTTGATACGAGACATGGAGAATGCGCGAGATGAGGTTTTTAAAGTGCAAGTTACTTCTTGCAAACAATTTGGACGAGAATAAAAAACTGAAACTGCCGCCTTTTTGGTTTCCCGCCAAAAGGGCTTGCTGTTGGAGTTTGTATGTTTTCGGATCTAATCGGAGAGTTGAAGTGCGCGTCTCAAAAACGAGAGGGAGAGAGGGGAATCTTTCCAACGTATTTCTCTCGTACTTTGCAGGATGCGTACAATAATGTTTCAGAGAAAAACAACCAGATCTCAAAAAGAACCTGGATCTTTTGGCTGCTTTTCGTAATTTCTCATTGTGTCCATGCGCCTCTGAATTTCACTTGAATGGCTTTTGGCTTTGGGAATTGCATTTGCATCGACTGGGTGCGGAATGATTCATAACGCAACACGCACTCTCAGCCGCGAATGGCAGCATTTACACAAACACAATGCATCGTGATGGTCGTCACGCACTTGGGTTGGTGGGTACACTTTGGAGCTCATCATGGTGAATGAATGGGTTGACGTAAGTAGATCAATTATTGATCTTCCACCCCAACCAGGTTCAGATTCCTGTGACCATCCATGCACCAAGAATAAGATGAGGTCCATTAGTTGAAATTCGCTACTCGCGTATGGTATGGCAGCACCTTGAAAGTGAGTCGGCTGTCTATTCCATTCCAGAAGACAACCCGCGGTCTCTTCTTGGCTCAGATTATTTCATGGACAGTAAGGAGGTAGGTGGGTAGGTACTCGCAAGAGCGAGAGATCGCAGGAGTGCAGCTCAAAGCTCCGGTGTGATATCAAGTGCATGTTTGTTGGTTTAGCGATTTCTTTTACAGGTAAGCAGATAATATAGGCAGATGTCAGCGTATAGTGAAACCCACTCACTACAAACAATCAGATCCTAAAGCTACAGGAGCTTGGCGATCGTATCGGCGATCCGCTGCGGGTCCTCTAAATGCGGATAATGGCCACCCTCGGGGTCTTCAACGCACGTGATGCGCGGGATCGCACCTTTGATCCACACGAGCTCATCGTCAAAATTGCCAAAGTCCGGGTCCTTGCGGCCGTAGAACGCCAGCACCGCAGGTGAAGCCGAACCCGAGGCCGCTCCGAGTGTTACGACTGCTTCAGCGACCGCGCTCTTCGTGGCGCGGCAGAACCGCCCGATGTTGACGACGTTGCCCTTCTTCGCGCTCACGTGAGCGTGCAGCACCTGGAGCTCGTGCGCGAAATCTGCGGGTTGCTTGCCTGGGTACAAGGTCTTGTAGTAGCTCATCCAGATCCCGGCGCCGTAGAGCTTGCGGAACATCAGGTGAGATAACGGGCGGAACCAAGTGTCCATCGACGAGTCCCGCAGGATCGGACCCAGGAGCACGACCGCTTTGATAGTGGCGGTTGATTGAGTACTCACGTGAGTCGCGGCGAGCACCATGGACCCCGCGCTGAGCGAGTTGCCGAGTAGCAGGAACTCGCTGCTCGGGTGCTTGGCGTGCAGCTCGTCCAGCAACTGCGTGACATCCGAGGCGACCGATTCAGGGCTGTACGCCGAGTAGCTCTTGCCAACTTCGTTCTGGAAGTCGGTCGAGTCGCCAAAGCCGCGGAGGTCGCCGAGAAGCACGCGCGCCCCGAGTTGTTCGTGCAGCAATGGTGCGAGCAGGCGGAACTGGCGGCGCGTGTCACCGATGCCAGGGAGACAGATCGCGATCACTGGGGTGTCTTCATCGGGTCGCGAGTCCTCAAAGAACACATACGAGTCCGAGTTTGGCTGACTCGCTGGTTTCATGCGGTAGATTTTCCCAGACGGAAAGACTGATGGAATCGTTGGTGCGGCACTGACTTGTGGAGTCATGTTGCGTTCGTTGACTGGTGAGAGGTTTGGTGGTTGTTTGGGTTATCCAAGGCAGATTTGGAAATGAGCTCGACGGACGTGCGCTTATGGTCCAACCCTACAACAAGCAGCTTTGCGCGCAGCGAAGCTGGATCTTCACCGCGTACGAACGCATCTCATTTGCAGCGCTTGAGACGGGTGACCACCAGCCCAAATCCAGCGAGTTGATTGCCATGGAGACCGAGTTGGTAAACTTGGTCTCATCCCCCTTGCAAAAGTGTACATAAACCATCACTCTTGCTCGGAATGACCGACATAGAGACACATGCACAGCCCAAAGTTTACGACCTTTGAACGCAGTGGCGGTGTTGAGTACATTTGGGAATCAGGCATTCTCCCATTTGCTAGCTGCTGCTGCTTGTCCACGATGGCCACACACTCATCAGCACCATCGCTAGTAGCATCATTATACTGGCACTCATAATAATAAACTCTGTGTGCCTTCCACCCAATCAAAGCGCTCCGCGACCCCTCGATGCGTGTGTTATCTGCTTGCCAATGCCTTATGATAATTTCTACATGTGAAGGAAAAGATACTACTTGATTCGCACGCATCACAACCCAAAGAAGAAAGCATGGCAGCTGAGAGCTCCTGCGTGTCCATTGCTTCCATGTCCATGCTGCTGATGATCATCCTGGGACTCATGGAGGTAGCAGCAGCTGCCGCTGACAATGCACCATCTGTGATGAACTCCATTGCGCGTACGGATTGCAAGCGTTCATGAATGACACTTTGATGTTTGCATGTGTTGCGTTGCATGTTAACCGTGGCTGCACTGCACTGTATGTGTGTATGTAGTGCGCTGGAACTTTGAGGACGGCACGAGCGGCTGGGGGCGGTCCTCTGCGATGGAAATGGGCGTCGAGGTCAACGCCATCAATGGCAATCTACACGGCGTCGTGCTGCCCAACATCAAGTCCCCAAGTGCAGCGTTCGTCGACTCGCCAGAGCTCCGCATCGAGATCCAGCCGTCTGAGCGAGACTACCTCGTCTTCCGCATGAAGTACCTGGGCCAGTGCGACTTGGGCATGATCTCACTCGAGCGCAATCCTGTGGAAACAAAAGTAGACCCAGGTATTCGACGCGAGCGCACTTTGTTCCACAATCCCGTGCAGATCCCGTTCAAAGTGCGCGCAAACACGCTCGACAGTGATCTCTATTACATTCCCATCTGGAAGCACGTCACAGACACTGTCCACCGTGTGCGGTTCTACCCGTGCGTGAGTGTCTCGCCCAAGAGCACGAGCAGTGTCAGTAGCAGCAGCACCGTGAAGGCGCGATTTGGGCAGAGCTTCCAGATCGACTGGATCGCATTCGCCAAAGGTAAGACGATGTTGATTAGCCAAACTATCTGTTGGGTTGTCAAGTTCACAGCGCTGGTTGTCCCTTGTAGCTCCGGTCATCACCAAGGTCCGCGGCTGTATTGATCGCTACTACCAGGAAGGTGATGACGCTGCGCGCATGAACTGCACCGAGCACCCGCGCAGGACCAACGGGTACCACCTCAACACTGCGTTTGAGTGCTTCCCCATGGACCACCTGCCGATTGCCTCGACGTACAACTGCAGGCGCGATGGCGGAGGCCACCGTATCTCGATTAGCGGCAAGCATTTTGGGAAATCCGACGCGATCATCACGATCGACGGCGTTGAGTGTCTCGATATCGCCCACATCGCCCCCGAGACGGAACTCGAGTGCACGCTCCCGCCTGCTTCCCCGCAGTGGCTCACATATCCAAAGTCCCCGTCGTCGAAAGTGCGCGTCCGCAATGGACAGCTCCATGAGCTCTTTGACGAAGTGCCCATGCTCTCGTACGCTGCTCCCGTGAGTGCGCGTCCGGTCCCGATTATCTCGAACGTCGCAGCGCACGCGCTTGATGTCAACTGGCGCGCGCCAAGCGGTATCTGGGAGGCCATGACGGTCACGGGCTACCGCGTGAGCTGGAAGAAATGCGCGGACGCTACGTATTCGACGACGAGCAACTCGGTGGTCGTTGGGAACGTGACTTCGACCACGATTTTGGAACTCGAGAGCGCGACGAGCTACCAGGTCAAAGTTGCGGCATTGACGGAAGACTACCGCGAGATCGGCGTCTGGCAAGACATCGATCTCTACGGTCATCGTGGTCGTGGGGCCATGTCAGACGCTGTCGTAGGACTGGATTCGCCATCCTCGATCTGCATCACGACACTCGCAAACGGTGAGTTGATAGTGGTTTAGAACTTAGGGCCAGGGATTTTGATGATGCTGCTGCTGCTGTTGTTGTCGTGTGCGAGCTTTTGACCTGTTGCGTCGGCAGATTTCATTTTTCCGCAGTTTGAAGCGCGCTTACTCACGAACATCACTGCGGCGCTGCCATCGCCACTCACAAAGCCAACCTTGGGACCCACGGGCGAGATCGGCGACCAGGGCCACTTTGGACTTTACATCAACGGCCACACGAGTGTACGATACTGATGTGATCCTGGCTGGTGTGTGTTCTGCTTCTGTGCTTCAATTGGCTCATCGTACCTGCTTCCGATTCATGGTAGATTCAAAACTGCAATGCCTCCAACACTTGTTGCGACGGATACAACTCCGCGAACATAGGCATCGAGACAGCATCATGCACGTACACGTGCTCCGAGACCGAGACGCGAACCTCAACGTACCAAAACGCGGGAACCGAGCACTCGCCGTCTACAAACGCGCTGTTCGCGATCCCGTTTCCAGTGAAAACGATCCGCAGCAATAGCTCCTCATCACTGCCAGCTGGGGCTTCCTCCATTGCCCCAATCACTGGAGCTTGTGGCCCCGCACTGCGACTCACCGCCTCCGACTCGTTCCTCACAGGCTCGGCGTGGTATCCACGCCAGATGAACGTCCGCGAGGGCTTTGAGACCTCGTTTGTGTTCCGCATCTCCAACCCGTCGACTTTCTGCAAGAGCATGGACGATGCTTTCACAAACTGTCGCTCGCGTGGCGGCGACGGCTTTGCGTTCGTGGCTCAGAACGACCGGGCGATCGGCATTGGCTCAGGAGGTATGGAACTTGGGTACGGGGGACTGAAGGACGTGCTCGCGGTCGAATTCGACACCTGGTTCAACTACGAGCAGCTCGACGTGTACGAGAACCACATCAGCGTCCATGTGAGCGGCGGGAGTGGTAACCCGGTTCAGGCGAACCATACGTACTCGCTTGGGTCGACGAGCAACATCCCGGACTTGACGGACGGCGACCACAGTGTCAAGATCACGTACACCCCCAACGTGGATGAGAGCATGTACGTTGGTTGTCAGGTTGTCGCCCGTACATCTTGATCCATGATGATGCTACTGAATCACTCGCCCATCGATTCGTTTTCCATTTCACTCAGGCTCTTCGCCGGGCATTTCGTCGCGAGCACGTTCGCAGGCAACTTCTTTGCGTCGGGGGACTGGATCTCGGGCATCGGCATGCTCTCCGTGTACCTGGACGACATGGACACGCCCGTGCTGACGGTGCCGCTGCGGATCGAGAAGAGCGTGGAGCTGAACCACGGACGGGCTTGGGTAGGCTTCACTGCGGCGACCGGAGAGCTTGCGTGGCAAACGCACGACATCCTGTCCTGGAAGTTCGACTCGCTGCGACGGAATCTCGTGACCTCTGAGCACGTGGAGATCTGAAACAAAGACAACAATGTTAGAAATCAATGAAACCATTCTTCAAACACCCGGCCTCAATCAAACAGAAGCTGAATGGGGAAGCAAAGCAAGCACCACGAGTAACACGAAGCATGTAAAAAGGGGAAATAAAAACGAGGTTGTTATGCAATGGGCTCACTAATTAAAATCCATACCTTTTTCCCCCAAAAGTCAACCACAAAAGCGTTTTCTAAATTTTGAGTCCCTTCATCCGTTGTCCATCATCATCTTTGCGTGGTCGTGTCATGC
Source organism: Globisporangium irregulare (assembly GCA_038051095.1). NCBI lineage: Eukaryota > Oomycota > Peronosporomycetes > Pythiales > Pythiaceae > Globisporangium > Globisporangium irregulare. The sequence continues at coordinate 17,641 of JALBZZ010000459.1, forward strand.
GCGGCTGTCTGCGTGCTGCTTCGCTTGCTCGCTCAGTACGAGATGCCGTTCGCGCGGAGCTTGGCCTCCAACTCAGCAATTCGTGCGTTCGCAGCGTCAAGATCGCGCTGGAGCAACGAGCCGTCGGCCGCAGACTTGGCGCCTCCTGGGGCGGAGGCTGGAGGGCGAGTCACGCGGGTGACACGCGAGGCGCCACCAGCGTTGCGCGCGCGCTTGCCGTCAAACGTGATCTTGCCGTTCAGCTCCGGACGCAGCGACATCAACGCTGGCGAGTTGTCAGCACCTTCCAACCATTCGTCGGCGCTCATCGATGGCACGCCGGCGTAGGTGTCTGGGTACAAATCGTCCTGGAACGCGTCCGACTTGCGCGGCACGTACACATGCAATGGCTCCACCGCGTTCGAGGTCAACTTAAGCAGACGCGCAGTCTCGCAGGACATAATATCGTTGCCGCGCTTTGGGATCATCGCCATACCTCTCGCAGCCGTCGTCGAACGGTATTCGCTGATCGGGAATGCGTACGGCTCGCCCTCCGACATCTCGTAGTAACGAATGTTGCCGTCACCCTTACCGCACAGGTACAAAAGGCTGGTGTCTGGGTCGTAGAACGGCATGATTACACCCGCGGCCTGATCGATGTCGACCTTCTTCAACTCCTTGTCGAGCTTGCGAGGGTCCCACACCTTGAACTGGCGCTGGCTCTGGCGCGTGAAGCCCACGGTCACAAACGTCTCCTTGTCGCCCAAGAACGTCACCTTCACACTCTTCGTGCCGCTGTGCGCGTTCTCCTTCTGCGCCGCGACTTGGCCCGAACGCGCATCGTAGAGACGAACGACCTTGTCCTTGCACGTGGTTGCCAGGGTGCTGCCGGTCCAGCTCCAGGCGAGGTCTTGGATGAGGTTCTCGCCGTTCGCAGGCTGCATCTGCACGATCTCCGAGCCCTTCTCAATGTCCCACAGACGCACCGTGAAATCCGACGACGTACTCGCGAGCACGTTGTTGGCGGTCGGGTGGAAGTTGATCAGCGTGACCTTGCGGCCGTGACCGACGAGGTCCACGAGTGGCTCCACGCAAGTCTCCGTGAGTCCGCCCTCTGGGATGCCCCAGATCTTAATGGTCGTGTCATCCGAAGCCGACGCGATCAAGTGCTCGTGGAATGGGTTGAAGTCGAAGTCGAGAATCGCGCCACGGTGACCCGAGATCAACGGGAAGTCTGGGTCGAACTTGCCGTACTTCTCGTACGGCACGACGGCCATGGCGCCACCGCCGGCCTGGATCGACACCGCGAAGAACTTGGTGTTACCTTTAATGTAGTTCTGCTCGCCCGTGGCGGTCGCGAGACGAAGGTTCGTGTAGCATTTTTCGATCTTCGACGGCTCGACGTACACGTGACGGAACTTACTCTGACGCACAAAGTGGCTCATGGTGCTGTTGTGAAGGGGTTGTGATGAATCTGCAGGCGAGGGGAAGGGAGCACAGAGCAACGCGTTAGTAGCTCTTCAAATCTCTCTGTATGCGTACGTACGTCAGTGGGCTAAAGAAACCATACGATCCATTCGTGGAGCTAACTCACCTTACGTTGTGTTAAGCGCTTTCGTTTCACGCCAGAACTGCACTCGCTAGAGAGAAGAAGACCGGGCGCTTGGAGCTCGCTCGCTATACACAGATCCATAACCGATCCACAAGCACACACACATGCACGTCGTGAGTTGATATGCTCAGACAGACATATCGATCTTCTCCCCCTTCGCTCCATACGCCTTTTCTCCTCCCTTGTTGAAGCAGTCGCGACGCCACATGGCAGGCAGGCAGGCTCGCCACACCATGCAGCCATAACTAGCTGCGCATGCAGAGGGGGAGGGAAGGGGGAAGCTGAAGGAAGAGGAAGAGGGCACGTAGCGCATACACATGCACACACAGGCGCGTGCATGCGTTGTATCTCCTCGTGTATGCAGCGCGCGCGGGGGCTTGGCTCGGCTTGGCTCCTACCTTTCTTTTCCTTTTCTTCGCACACAATTGGGTGATGGAAATGTGGGGGGCCGGTCGGCTACCGCCCACTCACTCACTTGCTCGCTCACTCAACCCGCACGCCCCAGGCTTTGGCATTTTCATAGAGAGAAAAAGAGAGCTTCACAATCAGTCGATCGATCATACGCACAGTCACTCGGATCCGAATAGAACCCCACCGTATCTACCGTACCGTATCTGGTCGAATGCCCAGTTGGGTGGATAGTTCAGGGCCTTTCTATTTTGTATGATTTATATACTGTATGTCATAAAACCTTTTTGTTATGGTTAAACTACAGCAATAACATCTACTGCTTATCAAAGGTTTGATGAGAAAAAACCTCGCGCGTCAAAACCTTCTCTTCGGAATTTGTCCCTGATTTTTTGTTGAAAACACAAGTCGTTCTCACCAGGTTGTCCCTTGCATATGAACACGATAAAGCCAGGTGAAAATCCTTTCCACAATGACCGCACTTCCAGTCCCGCACTTCGCCTGTTGAGCGAATAATTTCCCACGAAGCCATCATCCATCAATCAATCGATCAATCAGTATGAGCGCGAACGCCGCGACCACCGCCGGTAGGGGCCGCCGCGCCGTGGATTCGTGTCGCGATGAGTTCACGCTCGTGGTGGAGGGCGGCAAGCCCAAGATGCAGTGCAACCACTGTGGCGTGGCGATCACGAACCACACGGCCACGCTCAAGAACCACCTCGCGCGCAAGCACGGTGGCGACGCTGGCGCTCCTAGCGGCAGCAGTGCGGGTGATTCGAAAGCAGGTGTGAGTGGTGGTGCAGCGGTGGGGCCGAGCGCGACCACAAGTGACGGCGGTGACGAAGAGGAGGAAGAAGAAGAAGAAGAGGAAACCATGGAAGAGCAGCAGGACGTCAAGCGAGAGGAGCCTGCTGTTACTGCTACTGAGGGTGTGAATGGGCAAGAGCAGACCAGTAGCACTGCTGCTGCTACTGCGATTAGCGCTATTATTACTCCTGCTGGAAAGAAAGATATCAAGAAACGAACTCAGCGCAGCAGCAGCGACTCGAATGGCGGCTCGGGACGCGACGAAGCCAAACAGCATCAAGATGTGGAGGAAGCTAGAGGAGACGGAGCTGCGGACAAGAAGCGCAGAATTGCTGGTGCAGCGGAAGAAGTCAAGATGACTGCGGACACGAATGGAGAGAAGGAAGCTGAGGTATTTCCGCTGCTGGACCGTCAAGAGTTTGCAAACATGAACCGAGGTATGCCAAAAAACTGTTTGATTTACGTGTCCGAATGAATGCTGAGTTTATTTACGAAAGTTGGTGCCTCTATGCGTGCGCGAGATCAGAAATGCACGAGTACGATGAAATGCGAGAGCAAATCATCAAGAGGTCACGAGAAATCCTCAAGTGCAGGTACGATTATTTGCAGACACTGCAGCTTTTGGATGTTGAGCTTTTCGTTGCTCACAGGATTTGTATTGTCTACTGACTTCCATAGCAAGCAAGCGATTTTTGCGCTGCATCGAAACGACGGCAGCGGTGCTGCGAAGCTCCTTGCAACCGCAGAGAAAGTGATTCCAGAGCTTTTTGATCTGTCCAAAGACGACCCATCGCTCCGTGCCGGATCGCTCTCCGCTGCGCTGGAAGAGTACATCGAAGCGAAATCTTTCGGCTATTACCTTTCGTACCACCGACTACTGCCTCTTCGAGAGTTGCCGAACGTCCAGAAATCAGAGTACATTGGTGGTATCATCGATCTTACAGGTTTGCATGCCGCTTCTTGGCTGAATGAAGTGAGTAAACAACGTGCTGACGTTGTTGTATGGTATGTATTTGCTGCGTCCAGGTGAGCTGATGAGATACGCCGTGGTGAAAGCGACTGCGCGAGACGTAGCAGAGGTCGAACGCTGCCGCTCCATGGTGGAAGCAATTTCCGGCGAGCTGATCCAGTTCGACTTCCGCAACGGCCCACTGCGCAAGAAGTACGACTCCGTCAAATACAACTTGCGCAAGCTTGAGGTACGTCTGGTTGAGTTTCTTTTTCATTCGTATAGCGAGCGCTGAGTAGCTCACATCTGATAATCTGTTACTCATTTTTCAGAACACGCTGTACGAGCTCTCGTTGATCACAGACTCGGGGTTGACGATAAAGTCGGATGCTGTTCAGGACGAACCAAAGGAGGCCGACGTTGCAGAAATCTAAACCCACCTATTTTGATTACAGTTTGCAGACGATCGAACAGTTGTCAATGTGCGAATGAAGGCTACGATGTGAGTCAATTTACTGGCTTGATGCTTTATTTCCCTTCTTTCTTCATACAAACTACAGACTTGCCATGGTTAACCGAGTGCATGCGTAGCATATCGAACGTGGCAAATCTCGCTGACCTCCTTGATAACCTCCAAGCCCTTGTCCATATCCTCTTTCGTGTGGGCTGCAGAGATGCAGAAACGAACGCGGGATTGCAACAACGGTGTGGCTGGGAACCCCACAGTGACGACAGCAACGTCTCGCTTCAGGCACTCGCGAGAAAACTCGCCCACTTTCGACATGTAGAAGAGCATCACCGGAATCACTGGCGAGTCGAAGTTGCCCAACGTGGACACGCCCATTTCCATCAGCTTCTGTCGGAAGTAGTTGCTGTTCTCGCGCAGCGCTGTGAGCTTCTTCTGACCAATGTCGGTGCCGTCCTTTCCGGAGATGATGTTGAACGCGGTCAGAGTCTGCTGCGCAATCACCGGAGACAAGCCTGTTGCGTAAATCGCACCAGCACTCGAGCCGCGAATGAATTCGATAACCTCCTTCGACGCCGCGATGTAGCCGCCCATGCCGCCGAAGCTCTTGGTGAAAGTGCCCATCAAGATATCGACCTCATCTGGGTGCACGCCACTGTATTCGCAGATACCACGTCCAGTCTTGCCCAATGCGCCGATGCTGTGCGCCTCGTCCACGTAGATGTACGCCTTGTACTTCTTCGCAACGTCCACGATCGCGCGCAGGTCCACAATCTCGCCCTCCATGGAGTAGATGCCCTCGACCATGACCATCACCTTCTTCCAAGCGCGTCCGGTACGAGGCTGACCTTCAGCAATCTTTTGGCGCAACACTTGCTCCAAGTGCTTTGGATCGTTGTGACGGAAGACGCCAATTGACGCACCAGACGCTCTGGCGCCATTGACAATTGACGTGTGATTGAGCGCGTCACTGATGATGAGCGTGCCCTTGCCCATCAATGCTGGGATGCTCGTCGAGTTGGTGGCGTAGCCCATGTTGTACACGATCGCAGCAGGCTTGCCGACGAACTCCGCCACCGTCGCCTCGAGCTCCTCGTGTACAAGGGTCGTTCCGAGCTCCATCGGCGGCACGGACGACGCCAAGCCGAATTGGTTGACCGCGCCAAACACAGTCTTGCTGCACGTGTTCATCCAGTCGTCCGCGAAGCCCAGGTAGTTGTACGAGCCGAGGTTGAGGCAGCGGTGGAGGTCCGTGCTGGACTGGATGAAGGTTTTGTTTTCATCCAGTGAGTGGCGCTTGATGAGATCAATGTGCGCGCCTGCAGAGACGCGCATTTCGAGATGGAGACAACAAACAAGACAAAAGAGAAAGAGCGTCAGAAAACGAGAGCGAAATCGATGGGAATCAACACAGCTCATGCTGAGAAAGGTGCGCAGAGTCGGTCGTACCTGGGGCTCCAGCGACTGGGCGGTTGAATACGTCACGTACGCGGTAGTAGAGACGCTGCGTGTAGAAGTTCTCCCACGCGATCAGGAGCTTGGCGTAGCCGCGCTTCGAGCGCTCCGACTGGAAGCGCGAGCGGCCCGTGATCTGCGCCACGAGGTCGCGCACGTGGCCGAACGTGATCAGGATCGAATACTGCAGCAGGCACATGACCGCAGGGAACCACGGCACGTGCTCGGCTGACATCTTGCTGCGATTGCTTGGCTGGTGGTTCTGTCTTCAGGTCTGGACCCAACGCGCGCGAAAAGGGGAGTGAGGAGGGCGAAAGTGCTGAGCGGCCGAGCGCGCGAGCGAGTGAAGCCTTCTCGTGGGTGTTGTTGTTTGGTTGCTCTACCTCGTCAGCGACACGAAAGTGGAGAAAGTGAGTGAGTGGGTCCCATCACCTTTCGTCCGTACCTTTAAAACGGCATTGAAACCGAAAGCCGACCTCGAACAGGCAGAACGAGAAGCGGGCCGCCGGGTCGGGTGCAGTTCTGCGTTCAATTCCCTTTTTAGTGCATATTTGTAATATATAGTATTTTTATTCTCTCCTATTCATTTTGGAGGGCCAAACAGCATCCGGGCCGCGGCCCGATGTCTTTCATTCTATGAGACACAACACGGGTGGTGGGTCTCTGGACTCAAGACCAGTTTTGAAACGGCCCATTTATTATGACAAATTATCGTTTATCGAAGGTCAGTTAAATAGCTCTACACTAAAACACCATTTATCAGATGCCTTCGATATAATATATAGGAGGTGATTTGGCGGGTCTCAAGAGGATGGGACCGAGAGGGAAGGGATCACGCAGGTCGGCCAGATTTTGGAATCGGAATTTGAGCGTTTACGCCACCAAGGATGTACTATCAATGATCACTTAGGTTATAAAATAGTGCATCAAAAGCAAAAAACAGTTGCATTCTCAACTTGAAAGGGTAACAAAGGTACCAATTCGAGTTGCTTACTTCTCCCTAGTACTATAATACTTCGTTTTAGTTGTAAGCGTTCTTCATCACAACCAAAGTCAGCACAAAAGTCAACTTGAACAGGTGACAACTCGGTCATGAAATGCTCATATAAATCGGCTAACGATTTAAAGAGATGATTACGCGAATTATAAGTTGTTTGAAGTGGACCATTCCTTCAAATCAATTCAATTGTTGGGTGTACACTTGTTAGTTGTGGTTCTGTTGATCGTTCGCATCAGGAAAATCGTTTGAACATTTTGCATTTTCTCACTGCCAAAACACAAGTACCCTAAAATGCATGTCATAGGCGGACCCAATGTACAGATGCCACTCCCAATAAGTTACATCAAAATTGGCGCAAATCGATATACA
>JALBZZ010000460.1:0-24635 GCA_038051095.1 Globisporangium irregulare
ACTCTTTAACGTCATCTCAGGAGTTATCCAGATAACTTTAACGTCGCCAGCTCTACCCAAAACAGCATGAATGATGAGACTCGGACGTCTGAGTGCAAAGCGACTGGGTGCATGGCTGCACATCAGCTGATTACTGTATTTACTGTTTGTCATCTAGCAGAGGCCGCTGTCCACCCACCCCGTTCGCATCGAAAGTGCAGGTACAAAAGTGGTCGTGGCGACACAACTCGCATGTTGCTGTCAGAACTCGCAAGCAAGACCAGCACTCCTCCACTGCAATTCGTATTTTATCGAGCGTGTAAGGTGAGCAACGTCAAACCGCACTGTTGGCCAGTTCTTTCTCTCCTGTGAAATTCGCGGTAACATGGACAATGTGATTAAAAATTGTGGAAGCTGTGAAAACCAGGCAGACATAGGAGCTGCACGAATCCAAAAGACTTGGCGCTGTACTCTGTGCCGCTGATCACTCCCCCCTCCTTAATGACTCCGGAAATGGCTACAGTTAAGTGGGGAAGCGTTTCAGTGGCGCCGAAAATTTACCACTCGACGGTGGTCAGCACGCACTTTTTGCGGCCACCACGAATGTAGTTTCTCGCCCTGAGTTTCAGTGTCGCCTCCATCTTTGCCCGCATTCTCGTTTGCAGATGAGCTGTTGGTGTTTCTCGCTCGAGACCGGGTCGTGTCGAAAACTTTCTGCATTGAGCGCCCTCGGTTGGTTACGAAATGACAGTGAGCGAGTGATTGCGAATCAAGCGAGTCTGTAGAGAGATTCCTTCGTCACTTGGCTGAGATTTGTAGCTGGCAGCAAAAGCTTTTCAGGTTTGTTCAGACGCATCAAGTCCTCCTCGAGAAGTATGGCTACACTATCATTTGGTCACGAAAGGTCGTGGTCTCGCAATCAAGGGATCAATTCATACAGTCATCACTGTACGTCATCAACCCATTTTGACCCCGTTATCAGGTCTCTCTTGGTGCCACTTTGAGAACCGGCGTTCGCGCGGGTATTATTTGCTACCGCTTAGCATTTCCCCACAGAAAAAAAGCAAGCTTCATTATGTCAAACCCGCCTACACTTCTGTTGAGCGCAGTGTGTATGTCCGCCGTCTCTTGCTGACCGATCCCGCCTTTCAAAATCCAAGCTTTCTCTGGATAAGAGAAGAGGAATAATGTCCCACGTACAGGCACCAATTCTCTTGGAGACTTGGAATTGGCTCAAGATAATAGGACTGACAATAACATACGTGTGCGCTTGAAGAAGAGCGAGCACTTGTGTGCGCTTTCTGGCTAAAATTTGCAAATGAGTGGGTCTCCGAAGCCCAGAACGCAGCTTGTGCTTCTCTCGCGCATCGCCGAAAGTTTGGCAGATTCGAAGGTGGCTGCTTTTCAGCCAAACCAGTCCGTCCAACTGGTCTCTTGGCGCTCTCTAGCACTCGCCCGCTCACTCGTTTTCATCCAGAGAACACTAACACACAGCGAAGCCATGAAGAAGTACTGCCTCTTAAATCCGCACCATGATAATGCAAACTGCGCAACCAACTGTCCCATAAACGCTCACAGCCGCTTCTATGCAAATGCACCCTCCAATATAACAGCAGAGACGAACTGTGTATATGAGTTTGCTTGCTTACAGTTTATTAGCATCGTGCTCCCCACAACCTGCTTCATTGCGGTATCGTAGTGGAACAACAGACACGTACCGTTAACCATAAATCTGCATGCACGTGTGTAGTATGCAGACTTATCAATCACATGCGGATTTAACACTTCTTAATCGCACTTAACCGGGTGTAGATACTCTGTTCGCGGCGTTTGGGTCGTGCTGAACGCCTTCTTTCCTCAGCCAAAATGCACATTTAAAAAGCGCGCCGCTTGGAGCAGGATGATGGAGATGGAAGCAGAGTCCCTGCTTAGTTTGGCGCCTTCTCGCCGCGCTCTATATCGCTCACTCGCTCAGCACTTGTGGTTCATAACATGAGCCATCAGCATGGCGGCGGCGGCGGCGGCGGCGTGTCTCTCATTATTTTATCCTCGAAGGCTGCCGGCGGGCGTGCGGGAGAGGAAAGCGGGCGCCTTGAACCTCAGCAGATGGCGCGCGACCCAAAACCCGCCGCGTTCTCTCCCACTGCACTGGGAGTTTGTATGGGGACTCGGAAGCGTCGCCAATTCCGCACTGGGTGCCTTCCTTCGTTCCGCCTGTTGGAGAGACGCGGTTATTCTCGTTCTTTCCGCACGCCGCCCACAACAGCAGGAAGCACGGGCAAGAGCCACGAGGCAGCAGCAGGCGGCAGAGGACGCACAGAGAAAGAGAGAGAAAGCCGTTGCCGACAGGATCCTCATCACTACACCAGCAGGTATGTACCGCTCCCATACGAGGCGTCTGTTGGTCGGACGGGAGGCGCGCGTCTTCTCCTTCTCCCGCGTACGAGGAGGACACGCGCGCACCCCCGTCATGTCGTTCATTCCGCGTGTTGCGTCGTTCCGCGCGCTCTCAGTTCTCTCACACGCGCGGCGTCTCTTTATTTGCATCTTCTCTCTCTTTCTCTCTCTCAGTAGACCCGCCTTCTAAAGATCAGCAGCAGTATCATCTCATTCGATCATGATGAATAAGGAAAACAACAAGCTGCGCGGCAACGCGAACGCGCGCAAGATGCAGTTCCAGCGCCGCCGTAAACCGCACAACATCGACCCAAACGCGCAGATGAACAATTTCTTCGGCACGGTCGGCTCGCCGATCAAGATGTCAACGTTCGAGGTCAAGAAGCGCGTGTCCAAGGACGAAGTGAACCCGAACATTGTCGGCATTGGCGCCGTTGGCGCTCCTGCACAGGCGGCTGCGACTCCTGGTGCTGCAAACCAGCGCAAGCCCGCGCCGTCGTTCAACTCGGAGGTCGCGACACTTGATCTCAAGCAGAAGCTCGCTTTGCAGGAGGAGATCCGCAAGCAGCAGCGTCAGGAGCAGCTCAAGGCGCAAGCGGATGCGGATGCGAAGAAGAAATACGACGCTGCAGTGAAAGCCGCCGAAGAAGCCGCGGCTGCGAGAAAGGCTGCTGCTGCCGCCGCTATAGCTCAGCCAGCTCCAGCGACCCCTGCTGCCGCTGATGCGAACGACGTTGCGACTGTCAAGAACGATGGCAACCGCGGACGCCGCGATCGCCGCAACTCGACCGAGTTCCTGGGTGCGCCAATGGAGCCAGTGCAGCAGCTCAAGCTCGACGGCGCGAAGAAAGCCAAGATCCCACACTTTATGTCGGCGTGGTTCAACATTGGCGGCAACGACGCAAAGGAGGCTGCACCCGCTCCAGTACCAGCCGCGGCGCCTGCTCCGGCTCCAGCGGCAGCAGCCCCTAAAGAAGAAAATGCGGTACCAGCAGCTCCAGCTCCAGCAAAACAGGAAGCCGCTGCTGCTCCAGCGCAGAACGTCACCACTCCAAGAAACTCGGGCATGAACACTCGCTCGGCTATCAGCCAGAGCATTGACTTCTCGGAGATCACGGTGGGCAGAATGATCGGCGAGGGAGCTTTCGGCAAAGTGCACGAAGGCAAATGGCGCGGCAAGGCGGTCGCGATCAAGCTGCTGATTTGCCAGGATCTGCGCACCGACATTCTGAACGAGTTCCAGTCGGAAGTGGAGATCATGAGCGTGCTGCGTCACCCGAACATCTGCCGACTGCTCGGCGCGTGCATGGAGCCTCCCAACCGTGCACTTGTCGTCGAGCTGTTGCAGCGCGGTTCGCTGTGGGGCGTGCTGCGCACTAACCGCAAGTCGATCGACCTGGAGATGCGCACGCGCTTCATCTACGACACCGCCAAGGGCATGAGCTATCTGCACCACTTCGACCGCCCGATCCTGCATCGCGATCTCAAGAGCCCAAACTTGTTGGTCGACAAGAACTACAACATCAAGTTGTCAGACTTTGGTCTGGCGCGTGTGAAGGCCCACGTGCAGACGATGACTGGTAACTGCGGTACAGTGCAGTGGATGGCGCCTGAAGTGCTCGGCAACCAGAAGTACACGGAGAAGGCTGATGTGTTCTCGTTCGGTATCGTGATTTGGGAGATTGTGACGGGTGAGTGCCCGTACGATGGTATGTCCCAGATCCAGGCCGCGCTCGGAGTACTGAACCGCAACCTGCGGCCCAACATCCCGCGCGACTGCCCTCCGTTCTTCTCGCGCCTGATGAAGGCTTGCTGGAACCGCCAGCCGGAGCTGCGACCTTCGTTCCCACACATCGTGAACGCCTTCCGCGCGTACCAAGCGTCGATCTCAGAGTCCCGAGCCACGCCATCAGCTGCCAAAGCTGCCAAGGCTGCCGTGTCCGCCTCCATAGCTGCGAATTAATGACTTGATGGCACAGGATGTCCTTAACCCACCACCGATTCGGCTTCCCAGTCCCCATTTCCAGCTCTTTTGGATGACAAAGAGAGATGCAGTCACGGCAGCGACGACGAAGATGGACGGCGGATGGCGCGCAAGTCGTCACACTAGGTATTTTTTTCTGCCGCTTCTCTTTTCCGTTGTGAATCTGAGAGGCATTCGTAAACACACAAGTACATTTTAAAATCCAAATACATCCACGCACTTGCCAGTTACAGGAAAGAAATTGAATTGAAAATTAATTCAGAGAGAAGTGCAAAGGGCAGGGAGGATATCACCGCTGACTGCCTCCAGCGATGCCACTCAAGTGGCGATGACGGTAGCAATTCCAGCTTTCGATTTAGACTGAGCCGACGTACCCACTTTCTTCTCCAGAGCCTTGAGTGCAACTCTCCGTACCGAGAGTGTCGTGCGTGTGTCATCGTATCTCCACGCCAGCGTCTCCAAGTGGGTCCAGGCACCCGCAGCCGTGTGCAGCGCCACGAATTCGTGAATGCGGAAGCTAGAAGAGGCAACGAGCGCACTCTGGTATTTCGATGCACTTTGCGGCATCAGAACGTCCTCGTAGCTTCTTTTCAGCGAGCAGTACCAGATCAGCTGGAGCGCAATGGTCGGGGATGCACATTGCTGCAACACACCGTCCAGGTGGGTCGAGCTCCATCGCGAGAGAACGTTCTGCTCTTGGGCCGTCGTATCGTGCGCCGAGAACGATGGGAAGCGAGCCAGGTGGCGTCGGTTATTGGGAACTGCTGCGTCGCCGCTGATCACTTTGTCTGATGAGCTGCGACAGTGCGAGTAATGAATGATGCGAAATGCTATCGAAATCAGAAACGACAGGAGCAAACCGCCGCAGATCGCGTACAAGTGCGGGTCGGAGCGCAGCATCACGTTCTCCAGGATCAAGTCAGTCGACGCTTTGCAAATCAGATAGATCACCACAACCGCACAGTGCGAGAGCATCCACTTGCGGACCCAGTTCGGATCGGCATGGGAGCGAAGCCGTCTGCCTATTTTTCGCGTCTGCTGCGTGATGAGTGCGACCCAGAACCCGCTGCTCAGCACTGTGAAGAGAAGCCAGACACTGGTGATCGCGATCGATGGTCGGCAGAAGATTGCGATCGTGCCGTCGTCTGAGGCAATTTCTGCATGACACGCGAGCGAAAACGTGTTGCTAAGCGCTCCCACGGCTCCCAAGTAGATCAGCACAATGGTGATCGGATGTTGGAGCGCCCCCACCGCTGGATCGAACTGCGTGAACTCTTGCATCCGAATTGTCGGAGCCTTCGAAAACGAATTTGGGACTTGCGGCACACCGAGGCTGTTGCGAATGAACACCATCAAGCTCTTCAAGATGGTCAGGTATTCTGCCACATAGTAGATCGACCCGATGAGGCTGAGCAAGAGTAGAAAAGTGCGGATCTGTCGGCTCGTGTTGTCTCGGATGCGCGTGCGCTTCGCGAGCGTCGTCGTGTCGATCAGGAACCACTCGATCTGGCGAAAGTTGCTCTGCTGCTCAAGTGACACAAGCGGCGCCAGGTCACTGCAGGCACTGATGTTCGAGTGAACGTTCCCGTCCAGGTCGCGCAAGAGGATCTCGTCGACGCGGAATACGAGTCGACAGAGCACCTGCAACTCGGTCTCCTGGGAGTCGTGGAAGCGGCAATCGCCGAGACCGTCGCCAATGTACGCTTGGTACTTCTGCACGTTGCGACCCTGCTGCGTGAACACGGCGTCCACAAGGTGCTTGCAATCGCGGGTGTAGAGGTATCCGTACGGTGTGGATGGGATAATAGGCTGCTGAATCTGCAGATTGTTGGCTTTGGACCACGCAGTTCCGTCGATCAGCAGCAGCGGGGAGCTCACGAGTTTCTCCGGCACGTCGAACACCACAGCCCGATTCGGTCCGACCACGAACAGACTCGTGTTGTCCAGTTTCGCGTAGTCTCGGAAGCTTTTCTGAGTCAAGTACAGCAAGTTCACGATGTACGCCGGCAAGATCGACGCTTTCTGAAATCCGCACCTGTAGAACTGGGCGGGGTCGAGTGACTCCACCACCACGTCCTTCGACATCGTGGTGAGCTCAATGCCGCAGTTCCAGAAGGGGGCCATGTACGTCGGGAAGACAGGTCCCATGCCGAGGATAGTGACTAGATAGTCCAGGCTCAGCACCGAGACCGTGGCGTACGAGATCTCAGCTTGCACGGCATCCTCGGCATTGAGATTCAAGCCCATTGAGAGAACCTGCGGTGTGAGGAAGTACGCAAGGACTGGTTTCATCCCCACCAGATCAACCAACCGAACGTGGTCGTTCGTGGCGACATCGTTAGCCCCAGGTAGCAGCGAGATGGCCTCAGCAATCGTGATCCCTCTAGCGTACCGTGCGACAATTGTGTTTGCTGTCTCGTCGCTGAAGTTCACCTGCCATGATGACAACGATGCGCTCTCATCACCAAGGAACCCCGACAACACCGACCTGGTCAGGGTCCGAACCACCTCGACGGAGCGGAAGTGCCTCAAGTACACCTCCGACATGTTGACGAGTCCAATGACGCCAAGTGGGGCCACGTACTCCAAAGAAGTCAAAGGCGAGGAACCCGAGCCCAAAGCTTTGACGAAGAACCGCTCGCGAGGGAATTTGTCGCTGAATTCTCTACAGAACTCGTGGTGGATAGCGGGAAAGTAATTGCCGAACAGAAGCTGCGCGTCTGTTTGTGACGCTGGTCCGCAGATGGGGGCGTAGAAATCGTCCATAATCGAGACCGTTGTGTTGAGCAGCGTTTTGGGCAAGACCGTGTACAGGTCGTCGCGACTGACGCTTGTGTGCACGAGGAAATCGATGAGCGTCCTGGTTCTGGATCCGTTGCGCGTCATCCGCGTCTGGTTGAGCGTGTCAAAGAGCGGTAGCGAGTCGCGCGCAAACGTGTCGTAGTAGTGCACGGTGCTAGTCACAGCGTCAAAGTTATCGAGCTTGCGAGCCACAAGGTCGTCGCGCACTTCGTCGAACGTCTTCGTCACGTAGCTGCCGAGGATGTAGTCCTTGATCGGCACGAGCGCCATGCCGCACGCCAGAATCCCGAACCAGAGACAGCAATTTCGATACGAGAGCTCGATCTCTCCAAAGCGCTGGATCATGCGAGCAGGCCACTTCTGGTTGCGACGAAGCACCGTCTGTCTGGGGCTATACTCATGCTTGGCTTGTGGAAGGAAATTTTCGACGGCAGCGTCACCGTCGCCGGGGCCGCTGGCACTCGAGCGTCCAGGGACGCCTGACATGGAGCGATATTTTCGAGTCGACAGCGATATGCGGTTGTTTGATGGGCAGGAAGATGCTGAATGATGAAGCCTGCAGGACAAGGCTCCCAAGTGTAAAACTGATTTGACTCCGTCGCGTACAGAAGTGGTTGGCGTCGGCAATAAATAGCTCAACACGCACGACGAGGAAGCAACTGGGAGCCTTGAAACGCAAGAGTTTCGGGTTGCAAGCACATGCGTCTACGCGTGATACATTCTCCGAGCGCAAGGAAACCGCTTTGCTATTATCAAACACATCGTCGACAGTGGCAGTAATCTGGCGATTTACAAGAAACCGCTTGGTTACTGAAACCAACAACAATCACCGCTGTCTATAGTACTCGCGCTGTCGTGAAGAAGGGACGCGCGTTCCTATGAAGGCAGGACAGGAGATACGACCAGCTGACCGTCGCGCTTGACGGTCGCTCAAGTCAGACCGGATCCGGTGCGTTCTCTCTCATGATATCAGCTCTTTGGCGGCACAACAGGGAAGTAATCTCAGCGATAACGAAGAGTATCCGATAGTTGTAAGCTGAAAGGGTACGCGGATACCTGCGATTTGATAGTCTAGATGGGACTACTGATCACTTGAGTCTCCGACTCAGCTGACTGGATCGTCAATTTACTGTGCGTGTCGTAGTAGCTCCGTGTTAAGGCCTCCAAGTGGGTCTACGTCCCCGCTACTGTGTGCGCCGTCACATATTCGTGCACACGGGTGTTGGACATGGCAATTTACGACTTTCCCAGTTTTACCATTACCAGGCGTATTACCAGCCAGCCACACGAGCGAGAAGATGTTGCTGAACACTCGCGCAGTGCCTCAGGGCAGATGCACTTGGGAAATTGACGCTGCAACGCCCTCGCTACTATTATAATAGTAGAAGGTGAGCGTTTTAGTTCTCGATCCGTTGCGGTCCATCCGCGTCTGGTTGAGCGTGCCAAAGACTGGCAGCGAGTCGCTCAAGCATGTTGTAGCAGTGCACGCTGAGAAGCTTTCGCGCACCTCGTCGAAACTTTGCGTCACGTGGCTCCCAAGAAAACAATCTTTGACCTCGCATGAGCGCCACGCCGCACGTCTGTATTCCAAACTAGACGCAGTAGACTCAGTGTGAGAGTTCGATCTATCCGAGGTGTCGCAGGAAGAGCGAGAACCCCGGTTACGCTAGCGCTACAGGGCTATTTACCGCCGTTGGTTGTTCTTGTCGTGATTGTACGCTTAGCGTCGGAGTTCGAGGAGTGACTGCATCGCGCTCGCCAGGGCTGCTGCGGACGACGGGCGGACGCGGATGGGAAGTGCACGGAAAGGCTGTGAGGTGGTCGAATAGACGGCACTCACTCCTCCATCCAACATCGCGTCGTGGCAGAATACGTAGACGGGGCTGCTATTTCTACTCAGTTGCTACTACTACAGCAGCAATAGCGCCAGCTACTTCGTCGCAATGGAGCTTGGAACAGGAGAGGCATCGGCCAGCAGTGATACAGCAGAGGACATACATACATACATACATACATACATACTGTATCCTTCCCACATAACCGAATTGCGAGGCGGTCATGAGAATGCAGGACACTTGATGGAAAACTCGTGTTTCCTGACCAGGAGGAGGAACTCGGATAAAGTGCAGTACCAGCGAATCGCTGTGCAGACATGTAGACGACGCACTGAGAAACCATACAGGCGAGAGGTCGCGCGAGTTAGCTGGCGACATTTACCTCACGTGAAATTAACTGCTTGTGAACTTGAGTGTTTGGGAAAACCATCATTGGGTCTCGAGATGCGAGGCACACGACATTCACCACATTCACATGGTGGCAAAGCTCGCTGCAGACATTGGAGCTCGGATACATTCACCATGACAAGCATAAATTACTGCTATTAAAATGAAGTAGTACTACCCGCGGTATTGTCCGTTTATCAAATTAAACAGTACTACAATTAAATGTTAAGTATCAAATTTAGCAAGTGTATATTTTGCCTCACACATAATTTTTAAAATGATAGCGGCGGATTTCAAAGTGGATCCGCCATCCTCAGATTGTCAAAATGAACACATGCTGATTCCTTTGACTCTCTCATGTTATACACTGTCAGCGTTCTGAAAATCTTGTCGGCAGAGAAACGCGTCGAGCATTATCGAATCAATCGAATTGCTCGCCTGGACTCACTCAATCTTCGCTGAGAACAGATCGATCGGCAATCACCTTCCTCCAGAGCCATCAGGCTCACTCTGTTCACAGGTGCTAAATCCACTCTTTTCTTCCAATCTTCTTGTCCGATGGTGTTTCTTTCCCTCACAGCCATATTCTCTAATTCTCTAATCTCTCGCGAACCCCAGGAGGAGCTCGTCGATTGCGTTGTACTCGTTCCGGTCGTCGAATTGAGCGGGGCGTCTCTGGACCGATCTTGCTGTTGCTAAAGTAGTCAAACGAGATTTGCAGAGCGTGATCCTTCAGGTCAAACAAACCGGGCTCTCGTTTGATTTGACCGACTGGACTGTCTGTATTAATCGCGCGCATTTTCGCATGTAAACTGTGTGTGGGGGGGGAGTTTGTCAACTGGGACGACGTCTGTCAGCATGCAGTTCATACTGTGTACTAGTACTAGTATTCAGCACCACGCCCGTGCTGTCCACTTGCCTTTAATCCCCCCTATCATCCATCATTATTAATTGCGCGTGCTCGTTTGCAATTGCGAGTCCCGCCGTCACCACCTTCTTCGAGCCGTCAAGTGGTGTCGCAAATCCCAATCGCGCTCAGATTGACTGAACGACTCCAGTCCAATTTCCCAAATTGGACTAGAGCTCTTCAGAAGAGGCAAACCAAAAACCAAAAGCTTGAAACGGGTAGTGCGAGTAGATAGATGATTGGCTGAAATGCAGCAATCTATTTCGATAGAAAACGTGGGACGAGTCGTTTCTGTGGTGAGTAACGGTTTCTCCGTCTCAAAGCACGTAGATATAGCAGAAGAGCACACAGAGCAACCAGAACCTCCTTCGTATCATTCACAATCTGACTATCTCACCTAGTTTTGGTAAAATATTCCAACAGCTCGGCTGTTTCTCCTTCTTCTTCAAGTCCCTGATATCGCCCGCTCATCCACCTTATCTGTCTGTCCCGCTTCTCTCTGTCTCATCCAATCGCGCGCGCGAACCCACGTAGTCACTCGGCACAAGCATGCAACAAAAGAACCAGCCAGCCAAGCAAAGTCAGCCAGCTCAGCGATCAGTTCCCGCCGAGCCCATCTGCCTCTGGATCTCTCTCTCTCTATCGGCCCTCACTCATTCTTTGTGGTGTCGTCGGGCGTGGTTTGTTTCCGCCTCCTCTTCTTGACGGATTCACGCACTTACCCAGCAACAAGGCCACGCGGCAGGTGACTCCACAAATCGCCCGTCCGCGGATTGATCAATCGATTGACCAGCCCCAAGAGGAAACCACTGCGCATTTCTCAGCGGCCGACAAGCTTCACCTTGAGCAAACAGATCTGGTCCCGCGCGGCTTTGCTCTCGTCTCCAAAGTGTTTGGCCAATTCCAAACTGGTGCACGGAACGATCCAGTCTCTGCTTTCTTCCGACGACACATTCCAAGACTCGTTCTCCAGCAACAGCAGAACACACCATGGACCGCCGACGCGCTGCTAGGATACTCCTCGGCGCTGGTGCGCTCCTCGTGTGCGTCGCCCACGTCAACGCCCTCCAGTACCAGCAAGCCGACACCACCACCACCATCAACGACGACGACACGTTCGCTTTCAATCCGAGCGAACATCGCGTTTTAATCTCCAGTGACAAACAGGGCGTCATGTCGCGGATCCTCACGAGCGCGGCCGAGTCGATCGTGCCGTTCTCGTCGACCGACAACATCACCGACACGCTCGCGCACGGGCTCGCGTTCACGATGGTGCTCTTCGCGGCGCACCCGCTGGGGCTCTTCTTCCCCAAGTTCTTCCGCCTGCCGCTCATCACCGGCTACCTGGTCATGGGCATCATCGCTGGTCCGTTCGTCGCCAACCTTCTGCCCACCGCGCTCGTCAATATGCTCGCACCGACGGTCAACGCCATGGCGCTGTCGTTCATCTCGTTCCAGGCTGGCCAGGAGATCTACCTGCCGGAGCTCAGACCGCAGATCAAGGGCATCCTGCAGCTGCTCTTGATCCTCTACGCCGTCACGATGGTGCTGCTCACGCTCACGATCACGTACTTCAACGACCCGTTCTTCTACGACAAGTTCGAGTCGAGCTGCCAGCTCGCGATCGGACTCATGTTCGGCTCGATCGCCGTGCTCGGCTCGCCCGCGACCGTCATGGCCATCAAGATCGAGCTCAACAGCGTCGGGCCGTTCACGAACCTGATGCTCGGCGCAACCATGACCGCCGAGTTCGTCGTTCTCGTGTCGTTCTCCGTCTCGCGCATCTTCTCGACGATCTACTGCGCGAAGCTCGACATCTCGGTCGCCAATTTCTTCTTCACCATGGGCGTCGTGGTGTCCAACCTGGTCGTCGGCGCGGTCATCGGTTGCTTCATCATTGCGATCTTCTGCATCCCGGGTGGTCCGGACGACGACCACATGGACATGGAGATGCAGAACCTGCGGCCACAGGAGCGCGGCGAAGTGGACTTGGAGGCCCACGCCGTGGACCCGGACAATGCGCCGCACCCGCACAACGCGTACATCGAAGAGGTGGACGAGTACGCGCCTGGCAAGAAGAAGCCATTCAGCCTGCTCAAGGTGTTCGGCTCGCTCTACTTCAAGGGCTTTGTATGGCTCTTCATGGGCTTCCTCTTCTACATCGGCACGAACACGATCAGTGAAGCCACGATCGCCGAGTACGGCCACTCGTGGGACGTCAAGTTCGAGCCACTGCTCGTGCTCATGACCGCGTCCTGTCTTGCGGGCCACTACTCGACGATCCGCCACGACATGCACGTGATCCTCGACTCGGCGGCGCCGTACATGTTCCTGCCGTTCTTCGTCATGACCGGCGCGGCGCTCAAGCTCGACCAAGTGGCGGACGCCATCCCGCTCATGAGTCTCTACGTGATCCTGCGCTACGTGGCCATCTTCCTCGCGTGCTACTGCGGCGGTCGCTTCGTGCTCAAGCTTACACCCAAGCAGTACAACAACCTGTGGCTGACCATGACCCCGCAGGCCGGTGTGGCGCTCGGTCTAGCGAATGAAATCAAGAGTCTCAGTTCAGATCCATGGGCGGCCGAGTTCGCGGCCACGATCGTCGCGGCGGTCGTCGTGAACCAGATCATCGGCCCCGTGCTCTGCGCCGTCGGTCTCAAGCGCGCCGGCGAGAGTCAGTACGAACGCCTCGCAGTTGCCGCAAAGACGCTAGATGACCAAGATGGCAGCCCACAGGGTGGCTTCAGTCGCCAGAGTACAACCAGTGGTCTTCCGATGGAAGGGATCACGCGCACCAACAGTGTGGTCATCATGGCAGGCAACGGCGACCCGCGTCCGCTGCTGCCATTCTATAAGGTGCGTAACGCGGTCGTGATTGGCGAAGACGAGGTCGCGTTCGAAGTCGCGCTCGAGCTGTCGCTCTACGGTGCGCATGTCAACGTGCCGCTGCTCGACGAAGAACTCGCGGAGAAGTGGCACCAGATGAACGAAGCGATCCTCACGCGCTCAGCGAACGGCGAGCTCATCTCGTACAAGAACAAGCTCAAGGATCGGAAGGAAGATGACCTCAATGGATTGGCGTCCTCGACCGACGTGCTCATTTTCACGGGCGAGCCGAGTCGTGCACTTGAGCACGTCAAGGCAATGGCGAGTCTGCTCGGCGCGAACCGCCCGCGCATGATCGCTGTGATTCCCGACTGCACGTACGGCAAGCAACTCAAGGACCTGGGGGTGCTCACGATTCAGCCGTCCATCGCGCTGGCGAACATCACGACGCGCATGGCGCTGCTGGAGCAAAACCTCGCAGAGGCGCTTTCGGAAGAGATCAGTACGACGAGCAACTTCTCAACCGCCACGTACTTCATGCGCCACGACGACGAGCGCGAGTCGATGCACTCGCTCTCAGAGATGCGACTACAGGGCCGACGTCTCGCGCTCGGTCGCAGCGTGGTAAACCACCACTCGGTGGACTACGACCGCCTGGCTGAGGCGCTCGCGGCCGAGAACCTGCCGCTGCCGCCGCCGCCAACGCGTGTGAGTATGTTCGGTACGTCGGCCGTGGGCCACGATCCATTCGCCAAGCGCGCCGCCAACATGTCGGCGTACGAACACTTTGTGGTCGAGGACGACATCCCGAGCGCGGTGGGCACCGGCGAGGTCTTCGACGAGCAGTTCCTTGTCAACGCGTCGCCGCGCAGCTCGTACGGCGGTAGCCAGCGCTCGCGCTCGAACCGGTTCTCGCGCCAGGGCATGCGCTCGCGCATGGGGTCAGGCTCGAGCTCGGGCGGCTACTTCAAGCTGCGCCGCAACAACTCGGCCGTCAGCTAAATGACAGTGACAGTGCTGGTGATGGCACTTGCAGTGGTCTATCTCTCCATGTTGATTTCTTCTTTCCAGGGCAGTACAAGTAGTGATGATAGTGATGATAGTGATGAAGCGGTAGTAAGTAAAGTTAAATAATGCAATCCATGCAAACAATGAGCATTTTCCACAGATTCATTTTCATTTTGAGCCTGGCGCACAAATGCGAACATGCGACCCATGCGAGCAGTTTGCATGTCACAGGATGAAGCGCTCCGGAAACAAGTGCACTGTTAGTCCTCAGTAAAGTATACTTCAGCCTCCCGACTTGACTGTGTTACTTGATGGCAACTTCACAAATCAAACTTTAGCAAGTGCTATCGGGTTTCTAAATCGGATTGTGGGGACCGTTTCACTTTGCTGCTGACGCCCACAGCAGAGTAGAGCTCTCGGCTCGTGAGCGACGGCGCGAGACCATCCGCACATTCGCGCCCGGTCGCGCACAAGCTCCCCAGTCCCACACGACACACCAAGACAACAGAAGCTCCTAGCACGACCTCTTCTTCACGCGTGCCATTCTTCCTTTTTTCCTCTTCATCTGGGGGGCATCCTGGGCGACAAGGAGGGTGTGAGCGTGAGTATCCAGCGAGCGAGTTGAGCAAGCAAAGCAAGCGCCATGGCCAAGAAGCGCAGCAAGAGCTGCAAGACTGGGGCCACCACCGCTACGACTGTCGTTACGGCTGAGCATCAGCAGAGCAACGATGACGCCAGTGCACTTGAAGAGCAAGAACAAAATCTGGCGCAGAGGGTGAACCAGAAAGATTTGGCGGACGCGTCGGCGGAGGACGTGGCGCGAGCGAGTTTCGATGCGGGCGTGTCAGCGCTCTCGCCACGTCACGAGCTGAACGACGAGAGTGAAGATAAAGATGGCGATGAGCATGCAGACGCGGTCGCGAGCTTTGCGGCGTCGGCGGCGGAGAGCGTGCTCTCGTGGAAGCTCGCGCATAACGGCGCGACGGTCGTGTCGCCGAATGGACACTCTGCCAACACTGCGCAGCAGCAGCAATGGCTCGCGGACCAAGGAGGAGATTCGTCCCATCAGCGCAGCAAGAAGTTTGCGCTCGATCACATCCCAGGTGTGCAGCACATTGGCGAAGAGCACGACAACTACAAATCGGACGACGATGACACGAGCGACCTCAATGACGGTATGGACAAGCTCCTGGTGCCAAACATCAAGACGTACGACTTGAACTCGAGTTCGAGAGGCTTTCTCGGCAAGTACATTGACGATGAAGTGCACCACTACCCGCACCAGCAGTCGTCGCGCGGCTCGCACCCCTCGCTGCACAACCTGCTCCACGCGGCGTCGCCCTGCTCATCGATCGCAGACAGCAGCAGCCATATCCCGCACAGCAAGAGCCTGATCATCGACGACAGCAACTCGTCGACTGGCGGGGTCGTCCTGCAGGCGATCCCGTCGAGCAAAGTGGAGGTCGTCGAGGTGGTCGCGGAGCAGAGCTGGCTCATCACGAAGCTCACGGTGCAGTTGCTCTGGGCGTTACGCATGTCGCAGCGCTGGATGCTCTGCGCGCTGCGCCTCACGTGGTTCGTCATGCTGCTCTTGCCGCCGCTGCTCAAGATGGTGATCTACTTCTTTATGGACAAGCACATCCACAAGAACATCATCTACGGCTTGAAAGGCCGAAACCTCCTCGACGTGTACACAGTGCCTGGCACGAAGAGGAAAACAGTAACCGACAAGGACTCGGTCAAGAATGTGCCAAGATCGCCATCTTCAGCACCAGACACCACGCCGCGGTACCCAGTCGTGGTGTTTTTCACGGGCGGTGCGTGGATCATTGGTTACAAGGCGTGGGGAGCGCTGATCGGCAAGGTGCTCTCGGCGTGCGGCATCGTCGTGGTCACACCAGACTACCGTAACTTCCCGCAGGGCATCGTCCCAGACATGGTCGATGACGCCATGAACGCGATGCAGTGGGTGTTTGAGAACGTGCACCTCTTTGGCGGCGACCCGGAGAACGTGACGGTCGTGGGGCAGTCGGCCGGTGCGCACATCGCAGTGTGCGCCTTGCTGGAGCTCGTCGAGAAGAAGGAAATTGCGATGCGTTGCCACAGCAACAACGGCGGTACAGTGGGAGGGCGAGTCCCGATCTCGTGTGCGCCGTCGCCTACTCTGTCGACGTGCAGCCACTTCTCGCACGCGTCGAGTGTCGCGAGCACCGAGAGCGCGCTGTTCTCACAGCCGCCGAGCTGGGAGCTCAAGCAGGTGCGCAGCTTCATCGGCATCTCGGGGCCGTACAACATCGAGGTCGCGGTCGAGACGTTCCACCGCCACGGCTTTGACAAGAACGTCGTGGAGCGCATCATGGCCAACAAGCTCGCGTACTACTCGCCGGCACTGCGGCTGCTCGCGAAGAGCGAACTGCCGCAGATGAAGCACATTTTAGAGGACTTCCCACCGGTGTACTTGTTCCACGGCACGAACGACAAGACTGTGAGCTGGCGATCGTCGGAGCAGTTTGCGAGCGCACTCGAGTCGTGCCAAGTGCCCGTGAAGGTGCGCTATTTTGAAGGCAAGACGCACACGGACCCAATCATCGAAGACCCTATCCTGGGCGACGACTTTCTGCTCGACGAGCTCAAGAAGATCATCATGGAGTGCGCGCCGCGCGACCTGAACGGCGACACCAAGTACACACTCGGCGCACTCTCGTCGGAGAAGCGCTACTACCCGTTGCTGCTCGTCAAGGCGGCGCGCAAGATCAACCCATTCTGAATAGAAATGGAGTTGGGGGTTGTGGGGAATTGCTGCACAAATATTAGATCTTTGCATTCGCTCTTTTTGCATGTTGTTTTTGGGAAGAGCCAATGTCACTTTGTTGCGGAACCAATTTCTCACATTTCGCTTTGCTGATGCACATGAAGCTGATGATGAGCAGCTCAATTCAGATACCTTCAGCGATTGTCAAAAGGTGACCAGCACCAACCATCTTTGATTGATGAACACAGTAAGGTGGCCCCTACTCTACCATCACAACGACTGGGAGCTGAGACAACTTGTTTGCAATCGACCACCTTCGACGACGATGACCAATCTGCCAGCCTCATTCATGGCAGGCAAGACGAAAGAGACTCTACATACAATTGCTCATTCAGGGAGACAGACAGCGCGACCATAAGAGCGCACCGAAAATGGTGGTAAACACTGCTGTCTGACTACCACCCAAGGACCACTCTGCCTGTATTAGGCCTTGCCTAGAGGGTACCGTAGTCAGTCGCACTGTCGCCTCTGCAGCTGGATCGGGGTCGGAAAGGTGAGGTCTGCACAGTGGAGTAAGGAAAAAGTGGACATTGCTCATGCGCCAATTGCCATGCTCATTTCATAATTCGTTCATTGATTTGCGGTCACTTCGAATTCAACACTCTCTATTAACTACTTACTATTAACGACAGTGGCTGTGTGTGTGGACAAACTCTACACTAATTGAAAGAAAATAAATGCTACGACTACTCGGTATTTGTGTGTGTGGAGGCGCGCATAAATACAAGTTGCTGTTTTTGCGGGACTGGACTGGAATGTGAGGGGAGTGGGCGACCAAGAAGTGATGATATTTCCGTGCTGTTTGTCGTGCTGCTACTACTGGAGGAGTGGATGGGGGTTTAAAACTGGGGACACCAACGTCACAGCGATCCGCCCACTTAGCTGCTGCTCTTGCGGTTCTTGAACGCGATGACAAAGCCGATGAGCAGGATCGCGACGGCGCCGGCGAGCATCGGGCCCGTGAACGACGAGAGCGACGGGCCCTTGGGGTGGGTCTCGGTCTTGGACTCCGCGGTCGTGGACGCCGTGTTGCTCTCGCTCTCGCTCAGCGTCTCAGTGGCGGTACTGCTCGCTTTAGAGGAGCTGCTGGTCGGGGTGGTGGTCGTCTCGAGCGCGCGGGCGTTCCCGTCCGCTCGGAGGATGCGCTGTGCGCTGGCAGTAGACGGCTCCATCGCAGCTAGGAGCAGCAGCGCCAGCGCCAGGAGCAGCACGAGCTTGGCCATGCTCATCGTCTTCCGCGCCATCGTCGAATTCTCTTGTGTGTCTGTGGGATAGTTTGTGAGTGTATGTGTGAGAGGCAATGCTAAAAATAGACTGAGAAAACACGTGGGCAGTTGGGAAGAAAACACACACCACAAACTCTGGCTTTCTGTAGAAATGCGCCAGAGACAGACTCGGACACAAAAAATGTGGCTTGAGTCAACATCAAGGATCCACTAAGTGGATAGACAGTCCGCTCGGCCATTCTTTTTTGCCAATCAAAAACTCTCCACGCCACTAAAATCTTAAGGAA
Source organism: Globisporangium irregulare (assembly GCA_038051095.1). Classification (NCBI taxonomy): domain Eukaryota; phylum Oomycota; class Peronosporomycetes; order Pythiales; family Pythiaceae; genus Globisporangium; species Globisporangium irregulare. The sequence continues at coordinate 18,451 of JALBZZ010000460.1, forward strand.
AATGGCAGGTTTAATTTTGTTAAGACTAAATGGATGGTTTTAGTATTTTATACAAAGATACGTACATTTTAGATATTACTATTATATTTAATATGAGCAATACAAATTGTAAATAGTTGGATTTTACAATTGCTTCTTTCTTACTTCATATTTTATAGTATTTTTTACTACTTTCATTTGTATTTTCCGGAAATAAATGCGCTCAGCGCCTCTTTTGTATCGACTCGCTGCTGTTGTTAGTCTGGACATTAATATGTTCGCGAATGACAAAATTGCGCTCAAATAGGAAGGAATACACACCTCCATACTATTCACTTTCGCCACTATGGACAGCATTTTGGCACAGATTCGTGAAAACCCCGCTTTGCGATAAAATGCATTTCGATAGTGAAGAAAGTGAATAGTAGAGGGATTTCTATACTTTGCCGACAAAACGCATTTTGGCACAGATTTAATTAGGGCTTCTCGATAGTGAATCTTACGGTTATTGCACAAAAGTAAGAAGGTGAACGAACCTTTCGGATTTAGCAGAGCGCCCACTTCCTTCCCAATAAGCCAACACCCAGGAAACCACGAGAGCGACGATGGAGGACGAGCTCGCGGGTCTGCACGACGCGTTCACGTTCCTGCTGGAGGAGATTGACCACAAGGACTTCGCACATTGTTTGTATAGATGAATGAGCGATCGCCCTGGACAAGTTGTACCGTCAACCAACACCCAGCTTACCCAATTCTTCTGTTCTGTCCTTCCTCGTATTCGCGCTGAGCTGCACGCTCCGACATCTGTGGAGAAAACTGAAGAAGGATTAACGCGATGCTTTGCGGTTGGTTGGCCCGGTGGCTGGCTGTAAGAGGTAAGAGCGGGGCCAGCTCAGCTCTGGGAAACGGATGGGGATAACCATATGGAGGCGACGACCGGATCTCAACCACACGAAAGAGGTGCTACTTGACTTGATATCTGTTGTTTAACACCTTTTTTGGCTCTGAATGTAATACAAACGAACGAAGGCAACCAGTGCAGCTCGAGATTGTGGTCGTAATCCCCCAATCCCAATCCTCAGCCATGTGGTTCCGTTAATCAAATCGTGATTATCAGCCGCTCTAGGTCAGCTCATCCGTCCATCCATCCACCCACGAGTCACACGCCGCCTGACGTAATGAGCGATTCTACGATTCTACTGCACGCATCGCCCACAGCCTCACGAGTCCTCACTTCAGAACCGCCTGCGTCCAGGACTCAACACTCTTTCTACAGTGGACGGACAGACGGACGGATTGAGCCACATCTGCATCCGGTCAATCCACATTGTGACCAAGCCTGACCCAGGTCCAAGCTTAAGCGTCCGCGTCCGATAGCGCCATGTGTGCACAAATCCCACACATCTCTTATTCTATCGCCGCCTTCACAGTATCAGCAGCGATGATGTTTCTGATCAACGTCCCTAGTGCTCACGCTCAACAACAGACCAAGCCTCAGCGTTTCTACCACCCGCGGATGCTCGCAACCGCCAACGCGACGTCCTCTATGGCGGCCGCGGCGCACGCCGTGCCCTTTGGGACGATGGAGAACGCGGGTGACACGCTCGTACACATCCTGGGTTTCCTCGTGATCCTCGTGGCCGCGCACCCGCTGGGATTGCTCTTCCCACGGCTCTTCCGCTTACCGCTGATCACCGGGTATCTGCTCGTGGGCATCCTCACGGGCCCTTTCGTCACTGACCTCGTGACGAACGACACCGTGGGGCTGTTGGCCAAGGCTGTGAACGCCATGGCGCTGTCGTTCATCTCGTTCCAGGCCGGCCAAGAGATCTACCTGCCGGAGCTCAAGCCGCAGATCCAGGGCATCCTCAAGCTGCTGCTCGTGCTCTACGTAACGGCCATGGCGCTGCTCACGCTTGTGCTCTGGCTCGGCGCCGGTCCGTTCTTCTACGGCGCCTTCGACTCGAGCTGCAAACTTGCGATCGCGCTCATGTTCGGCTCGATCGCCGTCCTCGGCTCGCCCGCGACCGTCATGGCCATCAAGATCGAGCTCGACTCGAACGGCCCGTTCACGAACCTGATGCTCGGTGCGACCATGACCGCCGAGTTCATCGTGCTCATCTCGTTCTCCATCTCGCGCGTCGTCACCTCGGTCTACTGCGCGAAGCTCGACATCTCGTTCGCGAACCTGCTCTTCACAATGGGCATCGTCTTCTCCAACATTCTCGTGGGGCTCGTCATCGGGTTCATGATCATTGCCGTGTTCCTAATCCCAGGTGGGCCAGCTCATCACGATCATCACCACCAGGACCACAACCTCACGGACCCTCAGCACCAGCGCGAGGATACGGCGATCCTCGGCGCGTCGTCCATCTACGCAAACGGCAATCATCCGTCCCAGGACCACCATCAGAATGTTCAGGCTTCGTCGCCGTCCACGATGGGTTCAATCCTCGGCTCGCTCTACTTCAAGGGCTTCGTGTGGCTCTTCCTGGGCTACGTCTTCTACATCTCGACCACAACGATTAGCGAGCTCACGATCGCGGCCTACGGCCACTCGTGGGACGTGAAATTCGAGCCGCTGCTCGTGCTCATGGTCGGCTCGTGCCTCGCGGGCCATCACGCGGGCATCCGCCATGACATGCACGTGATCCTGGACGCAGCCGCGCCGTTCGTCTTCCTGCCGTTCTTCGTCATGACCGGCGCGGCGCTCAAGCTCGACCAAGTGGCGGACGCCATCCCGCTCATGAGCCTCTTCGTCGGCCTCCGATACGTCGCGATCTTCCTCGCGTGCTACACCACCGGCCGGTTCCTGCTCAAGCTCCCGCCGCAGCAATACAACAACCTGTGGCTGACCATGACTCCGCAGGCCGGTGTGGCTCTCGGGCTGGCTAACGAGGTCAAGAGCCTCAGCTCAGACCCGTGGGCGGCTGAGTTTGCCGCTACGATCGTCGCTGCAGTCGTCGTGAACCAGATCGTTGGTCCTGTGCTCTGCGCCATGGGGCTCAGCCGAGCCGGCGAGAGTCACGGAGGTCCCAAGGCGGAGGACAATAACGACCTGGAGGTTGGTGAGCTTGAGGCTGGAGACTCGTTGTATCACGACCCGAGACCATCCGTTGGAGGTGGCATAGTGAACCCGAGTCTGTTCAAGGTCCAGAACGCCGTCGTGGTCGGCAACGACGACGCTGCGTGCGAGATCGCGCTGCAGCTCGCTCTGCACGGCGCGCAGGTGAAAATCCCACTGCTGAGCGAGGAGAAGACCACTCGCTGGCAGGCGCTCGTGCACGCGATCGCCCAAGGTGGTGCCAACGCCAACACCGCAAACTCCAAGTACGGCGGCGGCAAGATGACACCGTCGTCGCAGGCCAACAACCAGAACAACTTTGTCGAGCTCGAGCGCATTATGACCATCAAGGAGCACCGACACGATAGTCTAATCCAGGAGCACGGTGAGGACGCGACAATCCGCCAGACGTTGTCGGCCGCTGCAGCCCCCGGATCCGCCACCGAAGCCATTTTCTTCACGGGCGACGAGCGCCGTACGCTGGAGCACGTCAAGATGCTCGCTGCGACTGCAATGAACAGTAGCAAGATGCCTCGCCTAGTCGCGATCGTACAGGACCTCGCGTCCATCGAGGAGCTCAAGAAGCTCGGCGTGCTGCTTGTGCAGCCCTCGCTCGCACTGGCGAACGTCGCGACGCGCATTGGGCTCTCGGACACGCAGACGGCGCATCAGCTCTTCAGTGACAACTGTCCGCCCGACGCAACCTCGAGCGCGTCTCTACTGCTCAAGCCAGCGAGCGCCACCTCGGCCTCTGTCACGCATCGCGTGCTCCGCGACCGGCGTCGCGTGCTGGGCCGCAACGTGCGCCAGATCTCGAACCTGCAGCTTGTCAACCACGACGGATTGCGCGAGGTGCTGGGCATGGGGCAGCTTCCGTTCACCACGAATGTGGCGCCGACCCGCCTCTCTATGTTCGGACGCTCCTCAGCGGTCAATGGCCCCGAGTACTTTCTCGGCGGCAGCAGCGTGCGGCCCTACCGGCAATCAAACCTCACGGGCCGCGGCGACATCTACGTCATGGGTGATGGCGACAGCGGCAACGAGAACGCGACCGGTGGCAGTCCCGGCGGCGTGGACCTGCTGAGTGGCGCCTCGGACTATGCGATGGACTCGAACCGCAGTGCCAAGGCCGTGTACATGGGCAACAATCTCACGCCGAGCAACTTCAAGGTCAAGTCCGCGGCCGCTCGACGTTGAAGAAGGGGTTGCTTATTATTTATCCATCGTGTTGCGCTGCTCATATGAATTTGTTGTGGACAATTTTGAAATTGGTTCCGAGAATCATTTTGAGTGAAGTTGAACTTCGATTATGGCTCATTCGTTCGCTTTCGCTAATCGATCCGACAGGATACAGTACCGACGAGCGCCTTCTTCTGGTGAAGTGGGCATTTGTCATGCTAAAATGGACTAACTTCAGCTTCTATTGTCAAGCAAAGTTCATTAATTACTTGGTGGTAATCGCTCAGTCACATCGCTTCGAGACCTACCGACACTAACTCTATCAACCTACTCTAGCTATTCGGCCGCATAACGCTGGTGGCGGTCTTGTGTGCGTGCACCGAGGGAAGAACATACACAATGGTCTATAAGCGAGCGCTTTACTGCGGCGCGACGGTCTGGATGAACTTGACGGCTGCGTGCCATGCCTTGGCCACCGCCGCCTTCACCTCGGGCTTCTCCAGGTCGCCGCGGTTCACCCAGCCGTGGTTCACATCCGGAAAGTCAATCACGTTGCTGTGTTTGCTGGTCTCGGCCTTGTCCGACAGGATCTTGATCACGCTGCCGTTCTCGCGCACGAACGCAGGGTCGTCACCCGCTGCGAGGAGCAACTGTGGAACCGTGATGCGCTCCGCAAGCTTCTCGACCGCGCCATCCCCCTTCACCATGTTCTCGAGGATCCACGACGGGTGAAACGAGATGTTGCCGCGGATGATTGGGGTAGGCAGTGCCGACTGGTGCGCGCCGACCCAGCCGCCGAAGCAGTAGCCGTACGACACGATGCTCTCGACCTTGTACTCACTCTGCAGGAACGCGATCGCGTCCTGCACGGCGGCGCCGTGCACGTTTTCGAACGTGTTCTTCTCAAGCCAGTCCTTGAAGCCGGACATCTCACCCGGGGTCAAATAGTCGCCATTGGTCACGTCCACGACCGCGACGGCGTATCCGAGCTTGGCGAGCGTCTCCGCGTCCTCTTTGGTGCGGCCGCTGTCGAGGCCGAAGATGTCCGGGATCGAGAGCAGTCCCACCTTGGTGGCACCGGACGTAGGTGCCACGATGTAGAGTGAGGTATTGTTGAACTTCTTGAGCGCGCCGGCGACGCCTCCGTCGCCTTGCACAGCAGGCAAAGCGGTCACTGGGCAGCAGCTCATCTTGTTGGTTGGATGTGTGGGTAGGTAGCTCTTGGTGGTGGCTGCTCAAATTGCGGAATGAGGAAAGCAGAGGAGAAGGAGAAACTGGCAAGGGAGGCTTCAGCAACAGCAGCAGCTGGCGGTGGCGGAGATGCGAGGGCCCTCAGCAATCGCCACGCGAGTGCGCATTGTGAGCCGGTGCCCTTGGAACGGCGGAGAACAATCACCAGATCGCTTGGGCTCTGATTGTTCGGGGCTCCAATGATTGATTGCATGACACTGACATGCTTGGATAGCGCAATCTACTGACCTCTTTTAGTAGCTGCATCCATTTATCAGCCCTTTTCACTAATTTTAGAAAGGTCAAATAAGCTGCTCTTCTGCTGTATGTTTTTTTAAGACAGGAATTATGCATGAAGGTGCTTACAAAAACAGTTGGCAGCTTTTTGTTTGTATCATGCTACCCAAATCCGACGCGTGATCTGCACAGCACTCGATTTGCCGGAATCTCCATCCGGACCCACCTTGACTTTGGCACCAGCAATCGATACACCATAAAATTCGACCATTCGTCACCCTCCCGTGGCTGTTGAACCGCGCCGTTGGCATTGTATGTGACAAGTCGTTCGATGCCTCCATGCTCGTCGTCTTCTTTTTTCTCCAGTGCAAGTTGTGTTTTAACCTAAAACATAAAAACAATTAAAAAATAATTAACGTATTTCTCCATATAGTGCCCGGACACTATTTTTATAGTGCCCCGTCAACCCCCAACTTTTGGCCAAGAGGGCACTAAT